>JANRMT010062842.1:2811441-2842717 GCA_026402145.1 Polypterus bichir lapradei | reverse complement strand
ATAAATACTGTATAGTTATTAACCTTTACTTTAGAAGTCAATAGATAGTTTAGCAGAGTCAATAAATGGGATTTCTTATTTTCCAAGATATAAATTCTTTTCTGAAAGTGACTGCCTATAGAGCATTAAGATTCACCATGAGAATGTTTTCTTTAATCTCACTCTATTAATCTGAATTTAGCAAACTTGCTTACTAAGCTTATGTGTACAGTGCAATTAAAGAATCTGATAATTTTGCTCAAAACAATACTCATATTTTAATGAACCTATTAGAATTATCTCCAGGACTACATAAACAGAATTATTATTTTGTATTAGCAGAAGTTAATGTACTTGCTGTACTGCCATTTAGTTCACACAAAAATTATTCACCAAGTTCTTCTTTGACTGTGTTTGTAAGTAAGACAGGAATCATGAAATCTGACTGGCAACACAACTAGGGTGGGTTCTTGCCTTGTATCCAACACTGCCAAAATAAGCACCAACACCATGTGACCTTAAATTGGGTTAATTTGGTTTACAAATGCTGCTGGTGTTTACTGTAACTGAACCTTACTACTCAGAGGAGTTGCTAGAGATTTAATTCCCCAAGAAAGGACATTGTAATTGGGCCTCCCACTCAGATCAAGCCAACCCTGCACAATGACTGTCTAGCCACACCCCAAAACCCATTTGAAGCTTTCAATAACTTTATCTTTACAGGCTGGTGGCTCTTGGTCCAATACTTACTGTCTGATATAAATGACGAGGAAAATATGCAAAGTCCTGTGAAAACATACATATCCTGCTATTGTTTTTATCCAGTAGGTGTCAGTATACACCTGGTGAACTAGTTCTGTTTTGGAGTGAAGAAATGTATATTGTACGTATACTAGGATGATATCTCCTCTTATAAAAACAGAATCTAATGTCATCCACCTCTGTCTTCTCTTATTAATTGATTGATGTCACAACACTACATCATTTTTGTATCACTAAGCAGTAAAATTATTTTATGAATATTACGACGTCAGCCTTCTCTCCGATTACATAACAGGAAGAGGGTCCTGAATCTGTAGACTATACCCAGGATAAATTATACAAAGGTTGAATGGAAAGTAATGCCTCAAATTTCATATCTCATCTGTGCAACAAGTACTGACAAATTTTGTAGGTTCCCCACTATCACCTCAGTTGGCGGCAGGTTATTACAGTGAATGGTTGTTTTGCCACACCCTATGAAATGGAATTCTCATTAGTGTGATTTAAGTAACGTGTAGTGATTATGTTTCTGACAGCAGAAGGTGTTGTTCTAATTCAAAATTACTGAAGTATGCACACTGTTTTTGTTGATAAATATTTTCCAAAATTGAAACACCTTTGTGAACATCACAATGCATCTAGTGAAGAAGCTGAGAATGTTGCCAGGACATTGTTGTGGAAACTGAGTGTGGACATCTACCATGATGGCTTCACAAAGCTGGTGCAGAGTTTTCAAAACTATATATAGTTATCAGATGTCCATGTTGAAAAATCAGTATATCTAATTCAAGAGCATATTCTAATAATAATTTCCCTTTTTTTTGGTAATTTTCCCATCCAGTTACGAGTAGCAGACATGAATAAATTACATTTCATTCAACCCTCGTACAGTATAGGCTACAGTATGCTATCTTATACTATAATAAAATAAAATATAATGATGTTACCATAATTTCAGTTACTATCATAACATACTGGATTTGGAACCAAAATAAACATTCATCTTGAAAATTAACTAGATTGCACCTTTATTACCAAAAGCAGAAATGAATGCCCTTATCTCTAGGACCAGGATTATCTCTGTGTTAAACTAACTAAAAATAACTGTCAGTGTAACTTGCTCATCTCCTTCAGCTGGAGTTGGGTCCAAGGAGGCAGTGACAAAACAGTGGCTAAAGCTACTCTGTGCTTGACACTAGGGCACAACTGATTTAATAAGGTGCATGCACGTTAATTCTTAACATCTACTCTAAAAGTGCAACGATTTTCTGCCACGATGTTATGTCATGTTTTTGTCACACATTAAATTGGGCTTATTTTAAAACCTACATATATATCGAACTTTAATGCAATGTTGTTAGATTTTCAGATTCTTATTCCGTTTTTAAATTATAAACTAAAAAATATCAAGAGCTCTCGTCCCGCGAGGCAAGACTTTGTGCCAAAAGATTTAAACATGCCAGGGGCCGGAAATAAAAGACAAAGAGTAAGACAGCTGCTGTACAGGCTTTTAAATGTTAGAAGCGCCATGCGAGATGCGGATCATGCAGCATGGCAGCAGCAGCAAGCCAGCAGCTGATCGAGCAAAGAGGAGGTAAAAAAAAAAACTGTATTTGTTTCCCATTGTAACAGGGGGTTTCAGAGGAGCGACTGCATCTCCTTGGGGTGCATTCAGACCCCTCTTCACAACGTAAGTGGCAGAGACGTGAAGTGGCTGGCGCATTGTGCAGGCCAGGGGGGTTGGCGAGCGAACCGAGCAGGGGGGATCCCCCTAGTATTCTTATAAAAAAAAAAAAATTGAGTAGCATTAAAGTCACTAACAACAGAAATGTGTTTGTTTACTGTGATATGGCCCATTCTTTGTGGATTACTTAATAATAAAGCAGATGTCTGCACAACTTCTTTGACTGGCTCCTAATTAGATTTTTTTCTGTCTCTTGGTGGTTGGTTTAGATGAAATGTTTCTGCAAACCTGTTTGTTTGCATGACATATGGAGATTGCACTAACTTTAATAAACTGACCTTTCTTTAAGAAAAATTGGGTGACCAACTCTTGCCCTCTCTTCTTTGAACTATTTGTGCCTTTCTTTTCTTTTTTGAAACCCGAACATTTCAATTTAAGCAAAATGAAAACACATCTAGCATTGGCTAGCAAGTGTGTGCATTACTGCTCTGTAGTTTAAGAGAACCGGGCTGAACCGTTCTGGCTAGAAGACAGGGCAAAAACACAACACAGAGGTTGTCAGAATGACCAAGTCTGGCCAAAAAAACAATAAAACAACAATACCATTATTGGGTAAATTTTAAGTTTATTATACTTTTAATTGTATTTTCAATAGCTGTCCAATAAAGTATTTTTGAGGGCCCTAAATTACAGTGCCCATGTTATTACTCCTTGCAAATGTTGTCAGTCCAAATAATTTACATTTTCTGCCAATTCATTTTTTTGTGTCTTAAATGATATTTAATAACTTCCAAAGAGATGTTGAAGATTATGCATGTGACTGATTTCAATAATGTCGTTTTAAAAGATTATCTATTAGTATTTTTGAGCATTCACAAAACATAAATAATACTATTTAAGATATGCATAAGGGTAATTTTTTTTTAATTATATAGCAGAGAGAGACATTTTTAAACATGTAGGTCATGCCACATTATACAAAAACATTTCAAATCACTCCTCTCTCATTTAGCACGATAAAAGTAATTTACTTGTGCTTTATATTGTTGTGTGACAAGTGAGGAGTATGTTCTTTATGATGAGCCTGGGGATGTTTTAAATTAGCTCATCATTCTGTCATATTATTTTCTAAATAGGCATTAACATAAAAAATAAGATTTTAATGTGAAAACAGAAAAAAATTGTGAGTGGTTTTATACCAAGTATGCTGTTTCAAGAAGTCATTAACTTCAAAAATAATAAGTGAAAATGCGAGTTATTAGGAAATCATTTTTAAAGTGACATTTCAAAGAGAACAGAAAAAAGCAAAACAAATTTGAAATAATCTTCTACAATTGTGAGACCATTTTGTTCCCCTAAATTAATATTATGTATTAATATATATATATATATATATATATATAATTAAAAAACTGGATATTTGCTGCAATTTCGTTTGTTTGTTTTTTTTTGTGATTTCCTCAGGAACATTTCACAAAGTTTCTTTTGTTACAAGCAAAGACTTTTCTTAGGGAATTAAAGAAGACACAGTGCTTGCCGATTCTTCCACCTGTCTATATTTCAAACTGGATTTTCCCAATACTGAGTCACAGGAAGCACAGGAAATAAGATGCTGACTGTTCCTGACTATGATGGCACAATGCCTGTATAAGACATGAGCTCCTTCACATTTACACTCATCCATCCATTTTCTAAACCAACATTTTCAACTGAAGAGTTACATGCAACAGGAGACTTCTAAACACAAGGTGCTAGTTAGAAACAAAACAGTTAACAGTTAAAACAGTGATTAACTGACGTATGGACTCAGCCACACTGAAGTATACATTGCTTAGGAGTTCGTCTCTGAAGCTAATCCCCATGCCAGTCCTATCTGGGGATCACAATGACAACACTCATTCTAAAGGACAGCTGTATTTTTAAGAGGATAAGAACACCTGAAACAGTGCAGTCATCAGCAGTCTAGCAGCACCAGATTGACAACTGAAAAATACATTTGGTTGTTTTTCTATAATGCAAGTAACATTACCGGAATAGTAGAAACCAGGTTAACTTGAATCTGATTTGAGCTAAATAGAAGAAGGGAATAACCAGGCTTTAGAATGCGGCTAATTGGAGACTTCTTCTTTAATACTATTAAATGGAGAGTAACACACAATGCGTGTTTCTGACAATGAGAGAAAGTGAGTGATGAAATTAAGTTTACTGTCTTTCAAACTTTTAGGGAGAGGAAGTAGTGAAATTGAGAATATAATGTAGCTATAAAAGTAGACTAACTCACTTAAAAGCAATAATGTTTTATAGTGAAATTGTGTTATTGGAGAGAAAGATAAGAAAACTTGTCTTTGTAGTTTGCAAGAATCATATGCATGTAATAAAGAGGGAATCTGAAACACTCGATGAACACATTTCTCAATTTAACAAAATGGCACTGAATTCAATTTAGCAGAGTTTAGATAATTATGGCATTTTAACTTACTGTGCCAAATGTTATACCCTAAGAATAATAATTATGTTTACATTAACCGTTATGTATTGAAAGGGCAGCTAGATTAGAAATGTGAATAATAAATATGGCCTTTTATGACACACTTTATTCTCTGCAAGATAATTTACATGCAGATCTGTATCAAATGTTGTTTTTTATAATAATTTTTTCTCATCAGGGGATAGATTTTTTAAATTTTTTCTATTGTTTATTAATATTATTGTTATAATGTTAATGTCCCCACTGTGACATCTTAGATGGATTTCTGCTTCAAAATACTGTGGTCTTCTCTGATGGCCATGTTTGTAGCAACACAGCCTGTTACTGGTCATGTGACCAGGAAGTCACATGGCCTATGACATCATCACACTCAACCTATAACAGATGATGACATGCAGCAGTCAATATCCTAGTAATGGATCGATTTAAATCAAAAAAACACTGTTACTGCTAATTAAGGGGAAGAATACCAAGTTAGTGTTAATAACTCTGGTTTGAAAGATTCCTCTGTTCCTGATTTGCACTACTTATTCTGCTGTTTTGGTTTTCATTTGACTTCCTGGGTTTTTCTGACCTTCATGTCAGTTTTCTTAACTAAGATTGCCAATCCACTTCAGGTTCCTTCCATTTCCTGATCTTTCTGTAATTCTCAAACTATATTCACTGGTGTTCATACCAGTTTTGTATTTTATATCATATTTCTTTTTTGACTTTGTTATAATGGTCTTGTCTTCACAAAAATCCAAGGGAAAAATAATCCATATTTCTGCTCCCAGAATATCTTTTTTTTTTATTAAACTCTGTAATACAAATGAAAGTACTGGTGTTTATACTTCTGTAAACATTTGCTAGTCTTTAAAAATGCTCAGTAGCTAAATAAATAAAACTACATTAACCTGCTAGTATGCTTAGCAGGTTCTTGTTGGCACATTCAAATTATACTGATAAGAACTGATGATAGTCATTTTACAAAAAAAAAGAGATCATCTGATATTTGAAGCTAAAATAACAAAATCAAATCTTGAGCGTTTTCAGATTTTAGTAATTGACAAATTTGAGGAAAAAGATGATACAATGGAAACAAAAAATGTGGCCCTGTCTGAAATGTTCCCTTTCTAGGTGTGTTTGCATATAATGAAAAAAAAAACACCTACTGCAATACTACTCTTCTGTTTTAAAATTGAGCAACATTCTGTACAACTAGTGTTTTAAGTTTATTTTGAGAGAGGTTACTTCAACTTGTGTATTTTGTATATTTGCCTCTTTTACTAGTCCAACAGCCACTCCGATCTTCAGTTCACGTGAGTCACTCCTCCTATTGCTTAAGGTAATTTAAATAAAAATGTTAAAGACAAAAAAGTCTCTTACATGGAAATGAATGGAAGAGGAAAGGAATTATTTAAGCGTTGTTTTACAAGCGTGGAATCAATAAACACATACTCAGCAGTTTTATTATGCTGAAAACAACCTCACAGCTGCATTATCCACACACCATTCTTGTAAAGGACAAACATAACCATCCAGCAGCTAAAAAGTGTTTGAATTAATTATACAGTAAAGGTGCAGCTTTCCCAATTAATATAAACAAAGGATGGGTTTAGAAAGGCAACTTCAATTAATATGCAAGCAGAAGATTGAAGCCATGGGGTAAGCAATGCTGTGGTGTACAGTTTCTACAGTGCATGAATAGGTGGATTGTGCCACATATAGTAAGGAAGGAGCAAAGCTACTGCTTGTGTCGTACTGGAAGTGTGACTTAACAGTAAAACACATGACAAAGACTGAGTTGGGCTTATGGTTTATCTGTACCTAAGGGCCAGTTTTGCTTCTGTGCGTCTTGAGAATTAAATTAAATTCTTTAAAATTAGTTTAACCTCTGCTATTCCCATTATCCATATTTTGGATAATTTTAATAAAATTATTGGGTTTTAACTAATATTACTAGGTAGGGGTGCAGGTGCTTTTCATCTTTTAAGGAGTAATATTAAGTATGATTTTATGCTAGTATTATTTATTTTGCTTTTAATGTTTTATTTATTTAGATAATTTCACTTTATTGTTGATACAGTATGTTGGAATTCAGTTAGTAATTGGTTGGTTTCTTTTTGTTACTATAGTTGAGTTTATTGCGCTAAATACTTGTTGGGTGGTTATTGGTGTTTTTATTCTTTAAGATTCCAATTATTATTTAAAAACAAAACCTATTTTTAAATAGAAAAAAATTACAGGCACTGATTAATGTGTCGTTAATGTGACATTTTTTTAAAACAACACCTAAATGTGTTAATTAAATACAGTTAACTAGATCGTTCTTCACAGATTGTTAATGAAGCAGTGCCAAACAAATCCAAGTCTAATAATAATAATAGTAGCAATGTAGTACTGCCACATAAATACACTGTAAAAGTAACTGACTTATGTGTGCTGCTTGTCACTGCCTGAACTTCTACATATTTAATGTGTTGGAAGCTTTATTCATTCCAGAACTGAGTGTGGAAAGGCAGTGATTGACAGCATGGCCCTTCAAGGGTGAGATTTCCAGGCTGCTGTCAGGAACTGTTCTGATTGGTAGCCAACTAGAGGTCATGCCTCTATATACAAAAACAGAAGGAAAGAACAAATTGTGAGACGTCCATTTCAAGTGCCAAGATTGTGACTGCACTATTTTCAGCTCAAAAAACTACCAAATCGAGTTAATAAAGAAAAGCATCTCTTGAACTGCCCATCCGTCCATTCATTTCCTGCTTCTTATCCAGGTGGCAAGGATAACAGTCTAAGCAAAGATGCCAAGAAAATCCTCTTCCTTGTTACGTTCCCTAACTCCACCAGTGGGGATTACCAAGGTTTCTGGAGCAGTGACAGACATAATCTCTTCGGTCTTCCCCGTAGGTCTCCTCCTGAATGGACACACCTGAAACATTTCCCCAGGGAGCCATCCAAGAGGCATCCTAATCACAAGTCTGACCCACCTCAACTGGCTCCTTTTGATGCAGAGCTTCCTGTGTTTGATCGACATGGACATGCTGACAAAGTACATGTGTACTGAAATTACTTTAGCTGCAGGTGGAAGCTCCTGTTGCACTTTACGCAACTGTTATTATGGTTCTGCCATTGTCCAGAACTCCATGAGCTTTATGGCCACAGTCTCGAAAAGTCTCCCATGGGACGACTGGGATCTTTTCCTAAATAAGAAGTGGCATTGCACGTGTACATGTACGACATTGCCCGTGTCAATCAAACACAGGAAGCTCTGCAGTCTACTTGTGACTTTACGCTATGTGCAATGAAGTAAAAATAGGACTGGTCTTGTGGTTTAATCTGTCTACATGGTTTTTGACTTTTTACTGCTACATTTGTATTTGCCTTTTCTTTTAAAACACTCCTATGGCAAGCAATTTTCTATGAAATAATAAACACTTTCAGTCGTGCGCATTTTGAATTTCTAATGAAATCACTGAAAGCTGAAGAAACATCTAAATTGTACCCTTTATTCTTTCTCAGTACTATGAGATGCAAAGCCATTTTAAATGATTCCAGAATCTTAAGTGCTACTCCATAGTACTCAGTTTTCAAAAATCAATCTGATCCTCAAGTTAATTAAAGTACATGACCGAGTTATAGCATAGTATTTGATACTTTAATGTTCTCTTCTAAATACACAGTCAGTTTGGAAATTTAGAAATGATATTTTTACAATTATGCTATGATGGGTTTATACTTATTTGTTCAACCTATTCCCATTCATTGTGCACCATGTACTTGATGACTGAAATCCATGAATTATTGAAGGGGATCTGATGATGCAAGTCACTTTAATAAGCATCTCTTTGTGTTCATTTCTATACTTCACATATTTCCAGATTTCACCGCCTCTTGAACAAAGTGCTTTCTGCTAGTGCATCACCTCTAATGCACTGTGCCGACTAGATCAGTGCTACACTGAATGATTAATCCCTCATTCTGTGGATCCCAGGGTCTGACATTTCAATATGATAAAATACTAAGCCAAGCCTTGCAAAAACATGCTCTCCATATTTTGCTTTGTTTTATTTGATAATTAATTTATTAAATTGCTAGTACAAATACTTTCTTTTATAACAAATACATTTATATATATATATATATATATATATATATATATCTTTTTTTTTCTCTTTAGTGTACCATGATGTCAATAATGTTTCTTGTGTCCTGTCAGCGTACAAATATAGTCATGCTGTTCTTTATAATTTGATTTTGAGGGCACAAGGAAGAAAACCAATCTGGATGGCGGCAAGTGCATCTCAAAACACAACTACACACTGATTTCAGACTGCTATATTTTTATAAGAAATATTAGATTTTAATGTAGAAAGACAAGGCGGAGGATGTGCTAGGCCAATTCTACCTACATGTTATAAATCTAAATTTTTGTCATAATTTATATTTTGAACAAGTTTAATGTGTATTGCTTTTTTTATAGGATTATTATTTTTATTGTTTTGGCAGAGATGTCATTGTGTCCTCATTTTTTGTTGAACTGCAACAGTACCACTGTTGATCACATGACTCACGTCATTATATGTGACATTACTGTAGTATAGGCATTTAAAATGCTTTTTGGTCACAGGGATATTTACAATTTTTTTTAAATGTGGGGTTCCTTATTCATTTTCGATAATTTTAGACTATGTTTTTGACCTTATTTTTTGGGCAGTATTTATTTCTGACTTCCTCCTTTGGTCTGACATTTTTTTCTGTCCTCTGACAATGACTTACATTAAACATTTTTAATCATATTCATCTCTTCATTTCTAGTTTGTAGCTTAAGGCTAAATATGTCGCATTAGACAACTTTTTCAGCAATTTTCAGTCATAGCATTTGTTTACATAATCTTAGAAAGTAGAAGGCAGCTGGCAGCACGTTCCTATGAAGCTGGTCACATTATGTGACATGCCCAGAGAATCACTACAACTAGCCCACATGCTCTTTAGTCTGTAGCATCACTACTTAAATTTCTTACAACTCCTAGCAGCCCCGGTAGTATTTACCAGTGGGCAGCTTCACTGTAGCTGGGAATTAGGTGATCACTTTAAAAAGAAGCCAAAAAGACGCAAAGGAAATCACGATGATCTGTCTGTATTTGTTTCTATACATCACATGCACACATTATTGGATTAAAACAACAGCCAGCCTGCATTACAGTTTCATTCTAGATGTATGTGCTTGTCCATGTGAATTTACATCTTTGCCTGGGGAGTGCTCCCAATCATGCCAAATCTTCACACTACAACTGGAACCAAGTAGGACATATTCCACTCAGAGGGCTGTTCACAGGGGGTTTACATTCCATACACCATTGTCGTCTGCACCTACAGTACTGGACTGTGCTTGGACTTTATCATTAGTGTTGCATACTGAGGAGTGTCTATTATCTCGTTCATGTATATAGTGTATGTAAATAATTATAGCTGTCAGGGAGCAGGAGAGGGATTTTGTGCATGCATTTTTAATATTTTTTTTCTCTTCATTATTTGATTAATATAAACTTTATCATATTTATTATTGATCAAGTCATTGAGCCATTTATCAGGTCCTCTGTGTCCCTAGCATCCCCATAATAAAATTAACAAAATCACTGTCAATCTTAAAAGTCCTCATGACTGATACAACCCGTAGGGTTGGGCTCTATGTGCATGAGAGCTGACAACCAATGAAAGTACAACGATTATAACATTGCGACAAGGATTAAGTAGCACAGGACATTTGAACCTCACAAGTAGTTGAGAAGCTTGCCTGTTTCTCTCGTGTTTTACATAACCATGCAGAAATGGGAAAAGAAAAAAATGGCAGAGATTGCGTCAGAACTTGCTGTGGCTGTAAACCCTCTTAGTATGACTGCTCTGTCAGGCAGCACTTTACTGGCCGTCAGGAAAGAGGTGAGCATGACTGTGCTGGAAGATCAGCCTTCAGTCGATAAAGTAGACACTCCCAGCGATTTGCAGTCATTTAAACTGATATGGTTCAGCAATGCGATCAGCCTCTGCAGTCATTAAATTTGACATATCCCACTACTAGAAGTCGTGTAATAGGCTTTAATCACTAAAATTTTTCTTTTTTTTTTTGTTTTCAACCAAAATTTACATCAAACCTACTACCATACTACCTCCTCCCTTCAAACACACTTTGAAAACTGTAATTACAACTGAATACTTTATATTACTCATAAAAAGGCTACCTGCAGTAAGAAAAATTTAGATAGTAATAAAGATATTTTATTCTTGTGATGCACAAGTCTGTGTATTATCAGTGAACATTTGTATTGCATGCAGTTCTAATCAAGAATATTGTCTAACCAATTATAGTATTTCATATGCCCTGCTGCTATACAGCAGCCAACTATTTAGTCTGTAGCATTCTTAAACATCATGATAATTTAAATTAAAAGTTAAATTAATAAAGTTTGCTCTTTGGCCCTCAGCACCTCAAACTGAAGCCTATAGTCAGGCTGAAAAGGGCAGACCAAAAATCAAGTGATACTTGTAGGTTTGTGTTTATTATACCACCCATTATCTCTCTTCTGATTGGACTCTGCATGCATCCATAACTTAGCAAGCTGTAATATGCACTGCACATTCTGGAAACTGTCCATTATGCAAGCTTGCTTGTCCATCATTGCGAATGAGTGAGTCAGAATTGGGATTGCAGCCAGGGTCTTTACTTGCCTATTTTGGAGAAAGGTAGACGCCAACCCTACCTAGGAAGCAGACTTACTCTTCCACTTGTTCATTTTCAAAGCCTCACTTCAGTTCAGAGTCACTGGGGCTGAGGTTTATACACTCAATAACAGGCATAAGATGTCAGTCAGTCCTGGATGGGGCACCAGTCCATCATGCCAGGCCAATTTCTTTGAGTTGTAGGACCCATTCATTAACACACCCCCAGTCACACAGGGCTAATGCAGAGCTGTTGTTTAACCAAATACTAATTTTTTATAAGGATGTTACAAAAAAATCAGAGCACTGAAAACAAACACGGCCACAGATAAAATGTTCAAAGTCAAATTCCATAAAGTATTTTTTAGGTTTCTAAATTGTACTAATATTATATGTATGAATTTCTTTTATCATGGATACACTAGCTCATCTGAGTCTCTCGCAATAGAATTTTCCATATACAGTATCTAATTTCGAATAGTCTGTCACATATCTTCTCAAAAGTAAAATCTGAGCACTTAGACAAATCACTTCTCATGGATTATATAAACTGAGAATATATCCTTCTGAATGTGTTTAAGAAGAATGTAATGTAAATATACCTGTCACTTTGCGCTCCTTGTCATCTCTGCTCTAATTCCTTCAAACGTTTTTGCTTCCATTCTTTCCTTTTTATCTTTTTCTCTGTAGATCTATTCTAGAAATCAAGCTTACATAATGTGTCCTTTACAACTGACACATCCATCCATTTCAGCCTTCTGTGTGAGAACTGTACCTCGCAGTCATGTCTATAATATCAGAAGACAGCACTTGTCTTGAAATGTAAAATTTTAAAAGTTGTGGCTTCTAGCTTGACATCTTCATTTTACCATCACTTCCGCTTCATTACTGAAAATCATAGATTGACCTTGATGATCAAAGATCTGAAGGATCTTCTAATTTAGTGTTTCTCAAGCTATAAGATGCTTCCAAAAATGGGAAGCATCACATGTTTGTGATGGGTAGGTAGTGATATGATTTTGTAGTAAAATTAGCTGAGCTCACCCAATCACAAATACTACGACATGCTGTCCTATATTTAATATACTATTCATTGCTGTACTATATGATCTGAGACATAGCCTATAAACAATGACGTTGACGCAACACAGAGAATTTTCATTTCCGTGGCATTAAAAAATGATTTACACTACACCACCACCCCTCTAACAACCTGTGAAACAATTAGAATGGGACAACTGACAGCTAAGACACAATTAAAGGTGGAGAGTGGATGAATGATACAGCCAAGCTTATGAGGAGAAAAGACTGAGGTGCTAAATTAAAATGTTAAAATAAGAATAATGGGTGTGGCACAAAGCTGTCATGAATAATGGGGTGAATAGGATAGGGGTATATATAGTGCCATTGCAGTATTGAATGCTAAATGCAGTTTCAGTGGTCATGGACAACTGATTGGTTGGTTACTCAATTGCTAAACTGTAAGTGGGAATTCCTGCTACAGTGTTAATAAAGTTTTATTGATTATTTTGTGAGGGGGTGAAGTAGCCAATGGGAGCAGAGAAAACAAGCAGTAGGTATAGCTCTGCAGGGTAATGTAATGTTTGTCTCATTAAAAAGACTTGACAAGTAGACCACAAACTGGAGTGACCATCTCTTTGTGCATTTATATGCAGGTAAAATTCCATTACAACAAACTGCCAGGGACCTATAAAATATTTTGTTGTAATGAAAATTTTGTTGTAATGAGATTCTGTGTTTGTCACTATAGTGCTTTCTTTAACTTGCATCCAGGCATTTGCATTTTAATTTTAATCTTCTACTGCCTACAAGTTATGCTGACGAGAATTTTTCTCAGCATTTCCTTGCAATAATATACTTTCAGGGTGCGAATGATGCCCAAACCCAATGGCTGAAGCACTGCTGTGCAATTGGGTGGGAGGAATTCAATGCGAACATTATCTAAATGCGGAAGCATGTTGTGGGCAGCATAGTTATCAGCCAGAAGCCGAATCATCCTTTTTTTTTTCTTCCTCATATTGTGAGGATTCTGAATTCATTTGGGAGCCCCCACCCCCAACCCAACTGGAATGACACGCTGAAGTGCGTCCTGAAGCACGATTGCCGCGTCTGTGGAAGATTGTCTGTCTGTTGCCGGGGCAGGGCAACAGCAGGCTCACAATGCTGCAGTGAAACGCCACAGAAGCGAATCCTAAAAGATCATGGGCACACTATAAGTCCCTGTTTTACACCCCAAAACACAAGGCTAAGTCTCAGTACTTTAGAAAAACCAGCTTTATTCAGCTTGAAACAGGAACAGCATGGTTATTTATTGTAGCGTGAACTGCCACTCTCCTAAACACAGACACAGCAATTAGTCAGGGTCATGGCCAGGTTAGTGGCCAAGTAATCCTGTTCTCTTCATTTACAATGTTCCTTGCATCACCCATCGAGATCTTTTCTGTTTGCTTCAGTGCCGAGCCGCATCAGAGCTGTAAGCCTGCTGTTGCCCTGGCAACAGATAAACAGTCTTCCACAGATGCGGTGATTGCACTTCAGGACACTCTTTGGCATGTTGTTCAGTTGGGGGAGGTCCCAAGAGAGTTTAGAAACCTCACATTTTCTTGAATGAGTGCCACATTATTAGGAATGTTTCTTGAATGAGCATCACTGAACCACATAAAAACTGCTTTTTCGGCGTCTTCAAATGCAGCATATAAAATTAATTGTATGTTTAAGATGATGGTAATTCATCCATCCATCCATTATCCAACCCGCTGAATCCGAACACAGGGTCACGGGGGTCTGCTGGAGCCAATCCCAGCCAACGCAAGGTAGGAACCAATCCTGGGCAGGGTGCCAACCCACTGCAGGACACACACAAACACACCAAGCACACACTAGGGCCAGTTTAGAATCGCCAATCCACCTAACCTGCATGTCTTTGGACTGTGGGAGGAAACCCACGCAGACACAGGGAGAACATGCAAACTCCACGCAGGGAGGACCCGGGAAGCAAACCCAGGTCTCCTAACTGCGAGGCAGCAGCGCTACCACTGCGCCACCGTGTCGCCCATGGTAATTCATATTATCATTCATAATTGTCCTGTTGCAGTTCAGACTTGCACTTTAATCATCTACCAGTCTCTGGGAAACGAAACATGCTGATGACAGAACACATTCCTTTTCCATGGTATTCCCATTGAGATCTACCGAATAGATTTGTTCATGCCCATGAATCAATTTGTATAATTTACTGAAAAAGTTTGCAGTTACCCATCACTAATACCGAACAATTTGCAAACTTGCTTAGTAAATTAAATTATTAATGTTATTTAAAAAAAATGCTATTTAAGACAAGGTAAATAAATTGCATCCATTATTTTTGATGACTTTATTCCTAATATAACTGAATAAAAACCCAGATGATTGCAAGGAGAAACACTCAAATCAATTACTTTACTCATTGTGTCAGAGTGAGGCGTTAACTGACCATTAATGCTATAGCCAAAATGAAAGATGAGGTTAGGGACATTGACTAGCAGGCAAAAACAGGTTTTATTTTTGGTAGCTGAACAGGTGCTTTCAAAGTTAAGACAACACTTTAATCAACAGAACAATCCTGTGATCATTTATAAATAAAATACAAGAGCATGCACTGTCTTTTACCCCAATCAGAAAAGGGCAGGACACAAAGAAGGTGTAGAAACTAACCAAACTGTCCACATTCTCTTTTTGTAAAAAGAGACACCATGGGTAAAATGCTCTCCTTTAAAAAAAATCATCACATTGTCAGGCCAAACACATTATAAAGGAAAATTTGTTTTTCTTGGCTTCACTAAAGCTTACTCGATGTGTTAACACTGGCATAGAAGTACCTCAGGCATCTATTCCATCTTTTGAATGACAATTATTGCTTTCTGCTTTTCTCTTTTTGCTTGAATGGAAATAGAAGATTTTTACTATTTTATTTATTTATTATATATTCTTTGTTACTTGTGTTTGTCTATAACTCTGCTGTCATTATATTAATAATCCTTTTCCTGGGCCCCACTATAGTACCGAAGTAACAATTTACTTATTTGTGTCCTTCGAATAAAATGTTTAAGAAACTCTACTCTAGTTTATAGAAAAATTGTGTAGTTGAAGATAACTTCCCTTGCCGAGTAAAGTGTTATACTTGAAACTGTATCTTGAAATTTAATTCTTCAGTAAAGTCTGTACTAATCCTATTTCAAATGTATTATTTCTTCTAATCATATATACTACTTAGCTCATGTTAAGTACAGCACAGTTTACAACATTTAACTTTGCAGTATATTGATTCTCTTCTATTTAATGCTCCAATTTTCAAATGAAAGCTCATTTGTTTTGTAATTAGATTAGGTTCAACTTAAATAATCCCATGAAAAATTCAAATTCATACAGTAACAGAAACATAAAAAGACAATCATACAAACTCACAAGGCAGATAATACAGCAAATCAATCATTCAATTGTTAAGTACATAAAAATAAACTTAACAAGTTCATCGGGTAGAAGCATTGAATTGCCTGATAACAGTGGGCAGAAAAGCCCCCTAGAGGTGCTTCATAGCACACTGTGTGGAATGATCCTGTGGCTTAAAGTGCTTAGAGAGAGCGCCTCCTTGGGGGCATGGTGGGGTATACATTGTGATGCTGTATGCATTGAAGAACAGTGTATCCATCTTAGCAATGAACTGATAAAGAATTTACATTAATCAAGCAGTCTTTTTACCTTCATTTTAAATTAAACACATGCAATGTACAGCACAAAGTACTAAAAGAGAAAGCGAGACTTTATTACCCCAGGTTTAAATCAGCCCGTATGTCTGGTCTGGTGGTCCATCCATTTTTCCAGCTCTCATGTATCATAACAAAGCATTCCCTCCTCAACTTATATTCCTCTTTCTCCCTCTGTCTTTAGACTATGGCCTCCTTTCACTTCCCAATATCTCATCTATTTGTCCATCAGATCATCACCAAAACATTCTCATCTGTACAGTCAGACCCTCTATTCTGTCTCATAATGCATTACACCCTTGTGTCAGTTCATCTTATGATGCTAGATTCAATGAGGCTTTGTGAGGTTTTAGCTCTCAAACCCCACTCAGTGTTTACTTCTCAGGCGCCTGTACAAGAACATACAGTATCTACAGTAACTGACTGAATGATTTATTCATTTCACTGACTTTGAGAGAAGTTTGTCTAAATTCCTTTTATCTTTACTGTATGATTGGTCAACCCCTTTAACTGGTGCTACTTACAAGATCAGGATACAAATATTTACAGTTTCTTTTTGTAAATCATTTTATCATTTTTCACAAGCTATAAAATTAAGGCACATATTCATCACAAAATATATTAGTCTTTGACTTCAATGGCTAGCTCTCCAAGATTTACGTATCAACACAGTACTAAATATTTAATTATTCAAGCCATTATCATGACAGAAAAATAATTTACTTGATGTTAAAATCTCATGTGATTCAGAAGCAGCTGAGAATTGAACCTTGAGATGCTCATAAATATTGATAACATTATAGCAAATTGAGTAAATGATTTAAAATTAGAAATCAAAACCTTTTCTTATAGTAAAATTATTTTATTTTTTGTACAATTTATGTAAAAATGATTGTATGAAGAAACAGCAAATTATATAAAATAAGCAAATGAAAGCATATGTTATTTTTGGAATAGCTAAGTGATGAACATCTGTAAAGAACATGTGACTGTGAATACTTAAGCTGATTGCAAGTTGTATTATACATTTGTTTCTTACTATACATTACTGAAACATATAAATGTTTTTCTACATTATTTACAATTATCTCTCTGCATTTGTATTTTTTTCATTAATAAAATACTTACTGTATGGATTCCATTCGTCCCATGCAGCTTATTTGTTTCAGTTACAGTTTGATTTCTGAGTGTTTTATTTCCCATAGGCTTTTCTTGTCAAGTGGATTGAAAGGATTGCTTATTCAGTTTGATGTACCAATTTAATCTTTCCTGTGTGAAATCTGTGGCAGTGTGAGGCTGCGTGTCAGAGGGAAGTCTTTAATCCCCTCATCATACAAAGAATAAGTTGTCCTCTTCTTAAAAATATCTTTATGGAAGCTTAACAGTCACTGATATATAATATTACTTGCATGAAGGCAAATAACTGTATTCATAAAATCAACCCTAATCAGTTTTTTTTTGCAAATATATTAAAAAAAAAATCTAATACTATTTTGAAAACTTTGCAATTATTACAATATATCATTCTTATTATAAGTGAATTATGAGAAATTAATTTAGATTATTTTGTTAAAAAAGAGAAAAGTAATTTTTTTGAGAGTGCTAGAACCTCTGATTTTCTTATACTGTGATTCAGTAAGGTATGGATATCCCTTGTGATTTTTAACAGAATCGGAACTAAGTTGGCTTGTATCTTTTGAATTATTAATGTTTAACTTTATCTCTTCTCCATTATCAAAAAAAAACAAAAAACCATGCCATCTCTTGTAAGTCTTTAATTTCTAATAGAATATTTTAATCATGGTATGTAGATATTTTCCCAGCCTGTCAGTGTGCTGCAAACCAAGTGGCAATTCCTATGCCCAAATATAATACTGAAGAAGAAACAACACTTATTTACAGTGGACTCAGAAAGTATTCAGACCCACACTTTATTGAATTGTAGTTTTAACACTACAGGGATAAATTTGCCATTGTTACCCATTAATTTATACTCAATAACCCAAAGTGGCAAAGTGAAAACATGTTTTCATAAAAGTTTGTAATCAGAGAATGACATTTTTCATTCATAGAAGAAGTGTCTTCTATATATTGTATATATATTGTCAAGCACCAGGGCGCGTACAGCTGCCCTAACCGCAACACAGACAGGCCGAGACACAAGAGACACAGCAAAGATTATTTACACGTAGGGGCGCTTCCTTCACTCCCCATAGCAACAGCAAAGTAAGCACAGTCCCTTCTCTTTGCCAGTCCTCCCGCCTCCACTCCTCTTCAGCAAGCTTCATCCACCTCCTCCCAACTCTGGCTCCTTGAATGGACTGAGGCGGCTCCTTTTATTCTACTGGGAGTGCTCCAGGTGGCTCATTAGTGTTACCTGCAATCACTCCCAGGTGTGGTGGTTCCCGAGCCATGAATAAAGAATGGTACCAAAACATCCTCTGAAAGCAACTTCTCCCAACCATCCAAGAACAAGTTTAGTGATGAACAATGCCTTTTCCAGCATGATGGAGCACCGTGCCATAAGGCAAAAGTGATAACTATGTGGCTTAGGGAACAAAACTTTGACATTTTGCATCCATGACCAGTAAACTCCCCAGACCTCAATCCCATTGAGAACTTGTGGTCAATTCTCAAGAGGCGGGTGGGTAAACAAAACCCCACAAATTATGACAAACTCCAAGCATTGATTATGAAAGAATGGGTTGCTATCAGTAAGGATTTGGCCCAGAAGTTGATTGACAGCAAGCCAGGGCATATTGCAGAGGTCTTGAAAAAGAAGGGCCAACACTGCAAATATTGACTCTTTGCAAAAACTTGTAATTGTCAATAAAAGCCTTTGAAACTTATGGAATGCTTGTAGTTATATTTCAGTATACCACAGAAACATCTGACAAAAATATCTAAAAACAATGAAGCAGCAAACTTTGTGAAAAACAATATTTGTGTCATTCTCAAAACTTTTGGCTATGACTGTACTTTTAGCTCTTACTGGTGGCTTTACACCCCCCTTTAGCCATGTTTGTGACTAATTATATAAAACACCTATTGATTCTGAGCTGTTGTTCCAGAATTTCTGAAATCTACTCAGTTCTGATTTTACTGCATCAATTTTAATACTGACCACAAATGTAAATATATATATCTAAATAATTCATTACATTATTTATAACTTACATAATTTGAATAATTATCTCAGGATTGATCTTTGAGCCATAGAATGGGTCATACATAAATATGGATAAGGATAGATAAGTTTAAGAGTGGATCAGGATTTTTCAAGTTGACTACTGGGGCTCTCCTCTGGCTGCACATTTTTGTCCCAATCAGTTTCTTTTTAAATTGGAGTGTTCTGTTAAGTCAAGTCAAGTAGAGCTTTATTGTCATCCTAACAATATACTTACATTACACAGTAGGACGAACTATGATTAAAACAAAAAAATATACAGTGTTATGTAAGAAGGAAAGAAACTATTGCACAATCTAGCAGACCTGCTCCTGATGCTGCAGCGTCGTCTTCCAGATGGAAGAGGAGTAAACAGTTGGTGGGAGGGGTGGTGGAGATCAGCCATAATGCTAGTGGCTTTATGAAGGCAGCGTGAGGTGTAGATCTCCTGCAGACTGGGTAGTGAACTGCCAATAATGTGCTCAGCGGTCCGCACAATCCTCTGAAGGGCTTTGCGGTCGGAGGCATGGCAGTTTCCATATCAGACTGTGATGCAGCTGGCCAGGACGCTTTCTATGGTGCCTCTGTAGAAGGTGGTAAGTATGGGTTTGGGGAGGTGCACCTTCTTCAGTCGTCTCAGGAAGTAGAGACGCTGCTGGGCTCTTTTTGTAAGATAGGTGGTGTTTTTGGTCCAGGACAGGTCCTCTGTGATGTGAACAACGAGGAACTTGGTGCTCTTCACTCTCTCTACTGTGACGCCATCAATGCTGAGTGGAAGATGGTCAGGCTTGGTCTTCCTGAAGTCAACAATCAACTCTTTTGTCTTTTCAACATTAAGAGACAGATTATTGTCTTTGCAACAAAGTGCCAGCCGTTCCACCTCTTCTCTGTACGCCGCATCATTATCATTCTACCACTACTGTAGTATCGTCGGCGAACTTGATAATGTGGTTTGTGTCAGAGTTGGAAGTGCAATCATGGGTCAGCAGCGTGAAGAGTAGCAGGCTCAGCACACAACCCTGGGGGGCACCTGTGCTCAGTGTGATGATGTTAGATCTTAAACTAGGCCAGCTGTCATTTCCCAGTTTCCATGTTTTCTTGTGTTACTCCAGAAATTACAAGCAGGTAATGCTAAATGAATAGTGGATGAAGCAAGCAGTTACATGTGTTAAACATGAATAAATTCATGCTTTCTATGTTGTTGTTTATTATTTTGTTCTTTCTTAATTTTCAGATTATTAAATACATGATTTCTTAATAAGAACATAAATGCATACCAATAAATTAGCAGATGCTCTTAAGCATAAACATGCACACAAGCCAATACTTATGCATGCCTGGCCACTTGAGAATTGCCACTTAACCTAACACTTTAGTTTCAAAAATGAAGAAGGAAAACTGGAGGAAAACCCGAGGCTTTAGGAGAATGTACAGACTCCACAGAGCCAGCAAATGAGGTGCATTTCAAACCTAGTTTTCTGTTAACTATAGGCCTATATTTCAAAAAATTGTTCTACCAAATCATCCCACAAAAATCTCCAAAAATTGTAAAATATTTAAATAATTACATCCTTTTTTGAAACATTCCATTAGAATTCAACATTTATGTTATGACATACTGTATCTAAATAGGTTGTAATGCCCCAAATTGTAGTTAGAAATCAGTAAAATGGAGTCCACCAAGTCTAATCAAGGTGTTTTATTGTGTTCTTTGTTAATACATCTTTCTATGTAAAAAGATACAGAATTTATAACAAAGACTAGCATGGAGAAAAAAAGAATTTTCAAAGAATAGCTGGAATTAGGTTTTTGAAAGACAGGATGGGGCAGGAAGAAGATAAAATATTTTTCCCAAAGTTTCTTAAATTCTAACAGCACAATACATTCTATTGTGATGCATTCTTTTTAGAACTTATTTATTTTTATGGATCAGTAGCAATCAGTCCTAATTAGATATGTTTAAGTTTCATCTTGTAGCAAAAAACAACAAAAAGAACAAGAGAGAACAGAGATAAGTATTTCTCAAAAATACAGGACTATCCTCAGGAGAAGAGCATCTTACTTTCTTATTAAAATGGCAAATTAGTTAGTCAAGATGTAGTTAAAAAGGGAATCTGGAATAAAATTTACATCTCTAAAAAGTATTTTCCAAGCAGTATAATGAGCACACCTAAATAAATAAAGAAACAGATCATAAATAAATAATACAAACACGTAACTAAGATCTTTTTACCAGATAAAAGTGCTTCAGGCATTAAGCCTGAAAATAAAAATGCAACGGGGAAATCATCTTGTCAAGTGACAGAAACTAAACAGGATGTTACCGTCAGAAGAAAAAACTAGGCTAGACTTCTCAGACATTAGCCCCTTAGAACGAATGCTGACAAAGACGTCTGCAAGAATACTTGATTTAGTTTTAAAAACTCTTTTGTTCTTCCTGCCAAATAAAATAAGGCACATGATTTACAAGATCTGATGTTAGACAATCAACATAGTTTGATAAAATATTTAATGACTGATTTCCGTTTCCTAAAAATAGCACTTTTATCAATGTAGTTTTATTTCCACTGTTCATCATGATCTTACAAGATATTTCTGGAAGATAATGGTTTGATAAAAATTAATATTAAAACAATAGAGCAACATTAGCCCTAAAGCAGTAACAGCAATAATGAATAGCATAAGACTTCAAACTATACTAAAATATTATTAGTAATTACAAATGTTAACATTTAAAACCATGCATTTAACAGCTTTATTTAGTAAAGTTTGTGGGACACTAAAATGCTGTGTGAGTTAGTGTGCATGCGCTGTACAGATGTCCCTTCAAGTTTGCTCCTGCTTTGCCTCTGATGCTACAAGGATACACTGCAGCTCTATGTGACCTCTCTAAGAAATAACTTGCCTCATAAAGTAAAATGATGGATGGAAGAGGTAAAAGCCAGACCAGGATTTTTGCCTTAAATATTTAATTTGTGGGTGTTCCAACATACAACTGTTATCTATTAAGAGATGAGTTAATATATCTAATACTATTATTACCGTAGTGATGCACTAAATGGTCTTTCTATGCTTCTGTTTGACCTTTGGGAAGACAGGTCTTCAGCAGGTTATACAATCACATCTCTAATGACAAAGGAGCACTACAATTCATAGCCTGTCCCTGAAGCTGTGGAAAGATATGAGAACACGCCAACTGCAAAATTATCCCTCCTTTCTTTCTGATAGTAAATTAAATAAACAAGTTACTATGGATTCAAAGAAAATATCTCTGAATACTGACAAAACAGATAAAATAAAATGGTCAGTGGAAAACAATCTAAATTATATACACTTAAGTAATAAGTAACACTGGACAATGCAGATTTTGCTTCAGGAACACCTTTGTCTAACTTTTATAGATATTGGCCTGCTGATCACAAAAAGAACACCTTTAAATTTCTTATCACATACCATTTTATTGCAATCACCAATTTTTGTGATTTCTTCTCAGATTTTAAGCCTACTAATATTTTGCCCACAAAGTAAGCTGTTTTGTTTAGTCTAGACATTCCTCAATGCATGCACTCATTGCAGGTTGCACGACGTGAATTGGATGTGCAAAGGCTTAGTCAACATGGATCCAGGACAGGATATAAAAGTAGCTCACATGCACAGATGCTTTACATTACACTTATATCAGTTTGTATGTGTACATATGCACATGTTCTATAGACATAATGTGAATATTTAGAATTTATTCTCTAGAATGCAATTTGTTACAGGACAAAGGTCTCACCAATGTCGCAATAGCCATGATACATTGTTACATATGAGGCAAGTATACGCTGAAGTCTCAAAGACACAATATAACTTCACTTGTTGAAAAAGACACACAAGCTTATCTTCAGTTGTAAAACTGGTGATCAAGAAAAACCGTAGGCTCATCAGATTTGTTGTTTGGTGATAAAAACAAATTGTGTGCTCCCCATATTTGTTGTGCAATATGCACTGTCAATCAGAGAGTTTGGCTTTAGAAGCTTTCAGAAGTTAATACCATTTGAAGTTCTGATGCCATGGCGAGAACTGAACGATCACATGATGGAGTGTTACTCTGTCTGATCAATGTCTCTGGCTTCCCTGCTTAACATAAGAAACCTATTGAATGCCCCAATCTGTGTTCAGCTAATAGACCAGTGCCAGATGATGGCAGTTTGTCAGTACTGATGGCACCATAGACATGGACCCGAGAAATGAGGCAGATGCTCTCAGTGTCAAGATGAACTTGACAGTGATCCAGGTTTTGAACTCTACACATTCAAGATTAAATGACATGGTCAAACATTTAGATTTGTCAAACCTAAACTTGGTTCAAGACTACAAGGATGGGGGTTTGCTGTTGCCAGGAACAAAAATGTTTCTCTTTTAGAGGTGCCAAGAGCATTTGACAAATTTCTTTGTGCAGGTTGACAACAACCTCTGTTTGGACATTGACATTGGTGAGCTGCTCACACAAACATGGCAATGTCTACCATCCAAAACTCATTGGCTATCCAGTACACATGAAAAAAAACCTACAAAAACATGGAACTGTTGTTGAAACTTATACATTAGTACAACTACAACTGGAATATTTGTGGTGATTTAAAAGTAGTAGCATTGGTACTAGGAATGCCAAGTCCTGTTGTTTCATTTACCAATTGGACAACCATGCTAAAGAGTCTCATTACATTAAAAAAAAAAACAAACAAACTGGCCAATCTGTAATCAATTGGTTCCAGGGCAGGGCACATAAACCACTTGTGTGCCCAACAAAGTTATTTTTGTCTCCATTTCATATAAAAATTGGACTGCTGAACATTTTCATGAAAGCAATGAACAAGGAAGGTGAACAATTTAGATGTATGAGACAAATGTTTCCTTAAATAACTGATGCCAAGATTAAGGGAGACACATTTGTTGGTTCACAAATCAGACATGTAATTATGATACTACATGACTTGTGAATCGAAGACATTCAAAGTTGTCATTGAGAATTCTTGGCATCTACAGAGCACTAAACTACTGACAACATGCTTCAAGCATACAAAACCATGAAGTGGAACATGTCTCTAAAGATTCATTTTCTGCTTTCATACTTGGATCTTCTTCTTCCTGATCATGGTGCAGTCATGTGTTGAAAGGTTTCAATAAAACATTGCTGTAAGAGCCATTTTCCTAGTTCTATAAAATGTATGAATATTTACTAGATGATAATGCATAAAATATGGGAGGTTCCTATAACCCCCGTGAATAGAATTGAGTTGGTATTTTCCTATCATTTTCTAACAGTTTTGAGCAAACAATGTTCTCCAGTTAGTGTTTAGCCTCGCCTTGTGTAAGGTACAGAGGCATACGGTTTTTTAATCGTGTTCTTGTTTGTGCTCGCGTTCGTGCTTGCGCACGTGACCGTGCCTGGGCGCATGTCTATGTGCCAACGGCCTATGGGCCTTTTGAGTGTGAAGTAACTCATAAAATAAAAGATTTAAGTGTGTTTTACTTAACTTTATTGTGTAACTATTTTTCTTTTTATTCTTGTGTGGATTATTTCTTTTAACTTTCACTAAATATTTTAAAACGAACTTTTGGACTGTGAGATTTTTTTGACACGCATTTTACCCGTGCCTGACTTCGCCTTATACATCGCCGGCTACACTAAAGTTAAAAAACCTGCCTGAAATTTTGAAACCTGCTTAAGATCTGAACTTGCCTAAGACTGAAAGTTTAAAATTGCCTTGGATTATAAAAGAAAGCAAGTCTGCATTTTCAACGCCTGAGATCGACTGAGACGAAAGAAAACGATGACTTGAAAAAGACTCAATAGATACTTTTAATCTTTGTCTTTGATCGGAATTGGACATATTTGAGAATTGCTAGTGCTCTTCATAAATCTGTATAAATTACAAAGATTTTAAGCGCAGTACCTTATGAGATCGCCATGGCATCTGAGTCCGGGAGCCAGAGAACATTTCGAACCCCCATGGAAAGTAACAGTGGTGTGAGCGGAAGTCACGACGATCATGATGTTTCAATGGAGGATCATCTTGATGATGACATAAAGCCGTCCAATTCATTAACAACTAAACTTCAATCCGAAATGGACTACAAATACAAACAATAATCTAATGTGATGAAGACTGTGAAGGATTTAAAAAAAAATTAGTTTAATTGTGAATCTATAAAATCGATCATCGAGAACTCATTCTTTAACCTGAGAATGGAATATAAAAGGTTAAGTGACAAACTCTTATCCCTCCAGAGCAATGAAGATACACGGAAAATGCTACAAAAGGACTTTGATGCTAAAATGGAAATTTGTAATAAATTTACGGGATGTACAATGAATTGGGTTTTTGACGTACGTCAAAATATAAGCTTCAACCAGCAGCCCGACTTTTCGGCTAACCAATTCAAGGATTACAGAACGACGAATGACATTCCTGACGTCTCTCCAGAAGATAGTATCTCACAGATTTCCATTCAAAGTAAAAGTCATATAAGTTCGGTGGCAAATTCAGCCAAAGTCTCCCAAATCTCCGCAAAATCTAAACGTAGTGCAAGTTCAGCCGGGACTTCTATTAGCACCATCAGATCTCAAGAGGCAGCACACGCCGTGCTGTTGGCTAAAGCGGAGAATCAAAGAAAGCAACAGGCTCTAGATATGGAAGAAATGCAGTTAAAAGCTAAGAGAAAAGCTGAGGAAATGAAGAGAAAAGCTGAGGAAATGCAGATAAAAGCTAAAAGAAAAGCTGAAGAAGCTCAATTGAAAATTAAAAGAGATCAATTAGAATTGGAGGCAGCTATTGCAGAATTCGACGCAAAATTAAAAACACGTAAAGGGCGCAATCGCAGTCCAAATAGACTGAGTCAGAAACCAGATGTGAAATTTGAAAAGTCGTCAGATGCGAACAGTTACAACTTTACAAATACGAATGAAAGTAAAAATAAACCTCAGCAACCGTTTTATCAGCAACAAAATGAAGTGCTTCTTCAACAATTGCATCATGAACAACGTTACGATCAACAGAAACAGCAACAAAACAAAGCACAAGCGCCTAATGTACCCCATATAAAGGTACCAGTATTTGAAGGCGATCCATTGACTTATTTAAACTTTTTAAGAGCATTTGATCGAATCATCTACCAAGAAGTGAGTGATCCTGGTAACAAACTAGAGTATTTGGTACAATTCACCAAAGGCAAACCTAGAAACATTGCTCAGAATAACGCATACTTGCTGCCAGAAGAGGGATATAGAAATACCAGAAGAATGTTAGAAAAATTTTATGGAAACCACGTTCAAATTGGAGATGCTTACATGAAGAAAATCAGGAAGTGGCCACAATTGAAATCAGGTGATGTAGATAGCTTAAAGACATATACACTCTTCATTGGTAATTGTAAAAGTGTTATGTCGGGCTTAAAGGACGGACACGAATTCGAAAACAATTTAAATATCCGCATTATGTCATCGAAGCTTCCCCAAGAACTACGAGAGCTCTGGCAAAATAAAGCAACAAAGATCGAAGGTAAAGAAAGAAGAAGACCAGGTCTCGCTGACTTATATGGATTCTTAGAAGAACGACTCATAGCTTCACTGGATCCAATGTATGGTGCTTCCTATCCAAGCTATACCTTCAAAAGGGAAAAAGAAAAGACTGATCACGAAAAATATCCTGCGAAAGGCGGAATGAGAAAGGACAACTTCGTCTCAAATTTTGCTGCTACTGTTGAAAAGGGAATTAAAAAGGAAACAACTGAGCGTATACACGGTAAGCACTGTTTTTTCTGTGACAAAAAGCATGATCTTAATGACTGCAACGCAATTCAGAAATTAACTTATGAAGGTAAAATTGACTTTTTAAAATCCAAGGGCTTATGCTTTAAATGTCTAAAACAAGGACATCTTAGCAAAAATTGTGAAGAAAAAATTAAAAGTAGCATATGCTCTCATTTTCATCCAACTATTTTACATATGAATAAAGAAAAGGACTCTGATGATAAAGCTAAATCCATTAAAGAAGACAGCTCTAAATCGAAACAGAAAAGCACTTCTTCTACGAATGCGCCCATAACACCTAAAGAGTCTTGTATGGCTACCGGGGCCGGAAATAGTGTCATAGCTGCGGTCCCAGTTAAAGTCAAATCCAAAGGGAATGAAAAATATATTGCGACATATGCTCTAATAGACCCATGTAGCATAGCCACATTTTGCACAGAGAGCTTAAGAGAACAGTTAAACCTCTCAGGAAGAAAATCGCATCTGTATCTCAACACTCTAGACAATCTAGAAAAACCATTAAAATGTAAAATTTTAACAGAGTTACAAGTCTGTGGGTTAGAAGAAAACACATTTTATGACTTACCAGAGGTACGTACAGCAACTGTTATACCTGGAAATAAAGCTAAAATTCCTACTCAAGAAGATATTATGAAATGGCCTTACCTTAAAGATGTGCACCTACACCAAATAAACGCAGAAGTAGGTTTATTAATAGGTACAGACTCTCATAAACTCTTGGAGCCATGGGAAATCATACATAGCGAAGGAGATGGACCTTTTGCAACGAGAACAGTTCTAGGATGGACTGTTACTTGCTATACAAAGGAGTCAGACAACAAAAGTGTAGAAAGATGTTCAGTCAATTGTGTGACAATAAAGGAAGTAGAACAAATGTTACTCAAGCAATACAATATAGACTTTCCAGAACGCGACTGTGAAGAAAAAGAGGAAATGTCACAGGAAGACATTAAATTCATGCGCATAGCCTCAGATACTGCAAGTCTAGTGAACGGACACTATTACATTAATCTGCCCTTTAAAGATGAAACACTTAAAATGCCAAACAATAATTGTATTGCAAAACAACGTGCTATTGGACTTAAAAGGAAACTTACAAGGTACCCGACATTCCATGAGGATTATAAAGCGTTCATGAAAGACATTTTAGACAAAGGATATGCCATAAAGGTACCCACTGAACAGCTGACCCTTGAAAAAGAAAAAATATGGTACATCCCTCATCATGAAGTGTATCATCCAAAGAAAAACAAAATAAGAGTGGTGTTTGATTGTACAGCCACTTATCAAGGTTTTTCTCTAAATGAACAGTTGCTGAAAGGACCTGATTTAACTAATACACTCATTGGAGTTCTTACAAGATTCAGAGAGGAACAAATCACTCTCATGACAGACATTAAATCAATGTTCTATCATGTGAAAGTACCAGAAAAAGACATGGATCTTCTTTGTTTTCTGTGGTGGCCCGAAGGTAATCTAAACAATGAACTTGAGGAATACAAAATGACAGTGCATCTTTTTGGTGCTACTTCATCGCCCAGTTGTGCCTCTTATGCCTTCAGAAGAACAGCAGAGGATGCAAGAGGCACAGCTCCAGAGGAAGCAGTTAACAGTGTGTTAAATAATTTCTATGTTGATGACTGTTTAAAGTCAGTTGCTACAGAAGAACAAGCCATAAAATTGGCCAAAGATCTTAAAGCCCTGTGCTTAAAGGGAGGATTTTATCTTACAAAATGGATAAGTAACAGCAGAGCAGTTTTGCTGTCAATCCCTGAAGAAGAGCAATAGATCAAAAAGACTTGGACTTTAGCCATGATCTGTTACCAGTTGAAAGAGCCTTGGGTGTTCAATGGTGCACACAGACTGACAGTTTCAAGTTCCAGGTAAAGCTGCAAGATAAGCCTGCTACAAGACGTGGCATTCTGTCAGTGGTAAGTTCAATATATGACCCACTTGGATTTTTAGCGCCAGTCATATTGCCTGCCAAGCTTATTCTAAGAGAACTGTGTAAAGAAAAATATGCTTGGGATCAAGAAGTGGAAGCTAAGTACGTTCGGCAATGGAAAAAATGGATGGACGATTTGCAGCTACTTGTGGATTACAATGTAGACAGGTGCTTTAAACCGCCTGGATTTGGTCAAATAATGACTGCACAAATGCATCATTTTGGAGATGCTTCAGAAAACGGGTATGACACTGTTTCCTACCTCCTTTTGACTAACAAAGAAAATGAGAGACATTGTTCATTTCTAATGGGGAAATCAAGAGTGGCACTACTAAAATCTGTCACTATACCAAGATTGGAACTTGCAGCAGCAGTGGTTGCAGTCAAAATGGACAAAATGTTAAAACGAGAACTGCAGATTCCCCTGCAAGAGTCAATCTTTTGGACTGACAGCACCACAGTACTAAGGTACATCGCAAATGAAAGTGCACGCTACAAAACCTTTGTTGCCAACAGAATCGCAGTGATAAGAGAGCACACGCAACCCTCGCAATAGAGATACGTTGCATCTGCGCAAAATCCTGCGGATCAGGCATCAAGAGGTTTGACAATAGAAAGCTTCATCAAAAGTAAGACTTGGATACAAAGCCTGAATTTCCTACTACAGCCAGAGCACGAATGGCCTAAGAGACCGGATGAGGTGGACTTGTCTACTAGCGACGATCCGGAAATCAAAAGGTGTGTAGCAAATTTTGCATGTGTAGAAGAAAAAACAACCGGTAAAAAGACTTATAGAGTACTACTCAGAATGGTATAAATTAAAAAAAACAATAGCTTGGTTCCTTAAGTTTAAAGAAGTGCTAATGTGTTTGAAAGAAGAGAGAAAGGCAATTCAATATACAGTTAGTCAATCTGGACATAGCCCAGAAAGACAAAAGATGCTGATCGCGAAACATATGAAGGAATACAAATCAACAATAAGACTAAAGCCACTGTCTCTAGATGACTTGTCTAAAGCAGAAAATGAGCTTATTCGCCTAAGTCAAGTACAAGCTTACCCAGAAGAATTTAAAGCACTAAGTAAAAATCGGCCTATAAAGAAAAGCAGTAAAATCATTAAACTGGATCCAGTTCTACAAGAAGGAATATTAAGAGTCGGAGGAAGACTCAGCAAATGCTATGCCAAAGGAAGCCAAGCACCCAGACACCTTCACCAATAGCATAGACACTGTGGACGTAATTATTTGTTAGCAGAACTACGTCACAAATACTGGATACCTCAAGCAAACGCAGCTATCAGAAAAATAATTTCGAAGTGCACTACGTGCAGAAGATATAATGCAAAAGCTGGTGAGCAAAAAATGGAAGATTTGCCAGAAGATCGCCTAGCACCCAACAAACCGCCTTTCACTAATGTTGGAGTCGATTATTTTGGACCCTTCTTTGTCAAAAGAGGACGAAGCTTAGTCAAAAGGTATGGAGTAATTTTCACCTGTTTAACAACTAGAGCCGCGCACATTGAAATTGCACACAATTTAGACACAGATTCCTGTATCCAAGCCATACTCAGATTTATGAGTAGAAGAGGTCGGGTTAAAATCATGCGCTCAGATAATGGAACAAATTTTGTTGGAGCAGAAAGAGAGCTGCGAGAAGCCACAAAAAATTTGGAACACGAAAAAATCGGCAACGAAATGATGCGAAGAAAAATCTAATGGATTTTTAACCCACCATCAGCCTCTCATCAAGGCGGAATTTGGGAAAGACAAATCAGAAGTATAAGAAAGATTTTAAATTCGACACTAAACCAACAAACACTCGATGATCAAAATCTTCATACACTGATGTGTGAAGTGGAATCAATACTTAATAACAGACCCCTTACAGAGACATCTAACGACCCTAACGATCTGGAACCGCTCACACCCAATCATCTATTGTTAATGGACACTCAACCCGAAATGCCACCTGAAC
>JANRMT010062842.1:2795607-2811041 GCA_026402145.1 Polypterus bichir lapradei | reverse complement strand
AGAGTATTTGCCAATACTTCAGGAACGTCAAAAATGGCTTACACCAAGAAGAAACTTTGAACCGGGAGACATCGTTCTAATTGTGGATAAAGCTACACCTCGCAATTCCTGGGTAATGGGTCGAGTCATCAAGACAATGCCAGATGCCAAAGGTGCAGTCAGAAGAGTTTGTGTGCAAACCAAAAACAGTACACTGGACAGACCCGTGAGCAAACTGTGCCTGATCCAGGAGGGATCAAGTAATTAAAATGACTCATTTTCTCTTTAAATGCTTATTTTTAAAGCCTTTTAAATTTAGTGCTTGTGTTTATATATTAGAGTTTAAGCTTTAAAGTTTCTTAAGTTTAGTATTTGTGTTTGTATAGTAGAAACTAAGTTTAAGCTTCTTAAGGTTTGTTTTAAGTTTGGTTACTTATTAAGTAAAGTTAAGTAATTGATTTCTGCCCTAGCATAAACAATTAGGGGCCGGATGTGTAAGAGCCATTTTCCTAGTTCTATAAAATGTATGAATATTTACTAGATGATAATGCATAAAATATGGGAGGTTCCTATAACCCCCGTGAATAGAATTGAGTTGGTATTTTCCTGTCATTTTCTAACAGTTTTGAGCAAACAATGTTCTCCAGTTAGTGTTTAGCCTCGCCTTGTGTAAGGTACAGAGGCATACGGTTTTTTAATCGTGTTCTTGTTTGTGCTCGCGTTTGTGCTTGCGCACGTGACCGTGCCTGGGCGCATGTCTATGTGCCAATGACCTACGGGCCTTTTGAGTGTGAAGTAACTCGTAAAATAAAAGATTTAAGTGTTGAACTGTATGTTTAAAGCATGCAGAAGAAGAAATAAATAATCTTTAAGTACACAAATAACCAAAGCTTCTTAAGAAAAGCTAAGTTTATAGAAGATACATTTTTTCCTTTTTTTCCCTTTATTCTATGTGTGTAACTATTTTTCTTTTTATTCTTGAGTGGATTATTTGCTTTTAACTTTCACTAAATATTTTAAAACAAACTTTTGGACTGTGAGATTTCTTTGACATGCGTCTTACCCATGCCTGACTTCGCCTTATACATCGGCGGCTACAATTGCAACAAAGGAAAAGCATTATTAGCACAAGTGGAATCAGATGCTGAGTACAAAAGGAAATCAACAAAAATACATTTATTAAATCAACTGAACTAATACATTGTGTCACATTGTCATCATTAAGTGATTAAATACACTAAATTCAACAATAGTAAACTCCATGTTTATCCAAATTCCTATGTGATATATTCTGAAATTAAACTTGTCTTCTTGTTGATTATTATAGACAGCTTCAACCTGAATACATTAGGAAGCAAAATGTTTGAAAAAAAATTTGTAAGGTGTAATTATCCTTCTATATAAAAGCGGTCGGGATTGTCCTTCCGTCCCGTGAGTGCTACGCAGGCGTAGAGTTTCACACACGCCCCATCCATTTTGCAATGCACGATGGGATTTGTAGTTTCGTTTTTTCCAGGTAAAAGATGATTTTCTACTCCAGACTGTGCGAGTAGCACAGAGTTTCACACACGCCCCGTCCATTTTGCAATGCGCAATGGGATTTGTAGTTTCGTTTTTCCAGGTAAAAGATGATTTTCTACTCCAGACTGTGCGAGTAGCACGGAGTTTCACACACGCCCCGTCCATTTTGCAATGCACGATGGGATTTGTAGTTTCGTTTTTCCAGGTAAAAGATGATTTTCTACTCCAGACTGTGCGATATCTTCTTCTTCTTTCTTACTATATAAAAGCGGTCGGGATTGTCCTTCCGTCCCGTGAGTGGAAAGCGTAGCGGTATTCCGCTTATCACAGACTTACTACTTGCAGCTTGCGGTACGAAGCGACATGCTGTGAGCAAGAGTTCTGTTGCTCCCATCGTTCCCTTGCTTTTGTGCGCAATGCGCTGGAAAAATAGACAAAATTATGTCTCTGGAAATAATTAATGTTGATGGAGTACAAATGCCTCACCGCGTAGTAAATATCAGGGGGGTTCAAAAGGGCAACCTCAATATAGAAAAAAAGTTTAAATTTCATCACAAAAATAACAGAAACTACGAGTATTAAAGTAATACCGCTCAAATGCAATATAACCAAATTAATGAGCTTGTATAAAATATCAAATTGATCTACATATTGAATTACCTTAAGAAGTGGTCAACTTAAAAGTCGGTCGCCTTAAAAGGCGGGTCAGCCTAGTACATAATGAATAGCTACTGTAAAGGATCCATACTGTAATTAGCAAATGCCAACTAGTTAAAAAGAACAAAATATTGTGTAAAAGATGAATGAAAAAACAGGTATCATTGCCTATAAACCCAGCTTGATCTCACAACTCTCTGGTGTGTGAAGAGATCTTTTTCCTCAGTCCATCCACAAGAAGGACTACTTGTTGAAGAAGGCAGCCTCACTATGTGTAATCCATATTAAAACAAGAAGACTCTGGTTTCTGTAGGATTAAGAGTTGGTACTCCACATCCACCTAATGTCTTCCTGTAACAAACAGTTGTGACAAGACAATGAAGGAGAATTTGATTCCATTTTTGTTTTTACCACTTATATAATTTCTGATAACTTGAAACTAATTTCTAAGAAGACACCGGAAGTTCTATCCACCAAGGTAATTGAAGTAATTCACATCCTTACCCATCATATTATAATTGAATGGGGAAGATACATCACATATAAAATATATTAAAGATATAAAAAATTTAAGTCTAGATGATAATTAAACAGTATGTGGTTGTGTTATGAGGTTTTATTCTTCACAAAGTTTTAGTTTTATATAAAGAAATAGTCTAAAATGATGAATGCACAAGTATAAAGTCAGTTTAAAGAGTTCTTGAACACCATGTGCTACCACCAAACTTTACATGTATTTTGCCATAATTGTAAGCTGGCAGGCTACAAGAGCAAAAGAAGGCAATGGAACAAAGTTTTTATCTTAAGACAAGCAAGGGTCAAAACCAGGAATCAGACTATCGTGTGACAAAGCCCAATATGCAAACCAAAATCAAATCCTTAAAGAATCAAGCCAAGAATCCACTATACTAGAAAAAAAAGTACAAAAAGCACTTGCAAAAGGTTTTAGATTTTATCAACAAACCTGAAAAACTGGAAACCATAAAATCAGTTTAAATAGTGTCATGTTATGCAAATTCCGGGGGGAATGGTCTAACAATGGAGACCCACATCTTAGCAACAAGGTTACAAAATGAAAGCAAAAATGAAATCATGAAGTAAACTAACATAAAAGAAGCTTTTAACCAAAATGGAGAAACAAAATGAGAGTTAATCAAAATATAGAAGCTTTCAGAACTTTGAGAAAAAGTCCTATGGCTCAAGAAAATTGAATTCAATTGGAGAAATGAGATGCCAAAAGATATTTCCATTGCAATTTTAAACAAATTACATTAACTTTCATTTGGCATGTGTTTTTTTTCTCCCTCTTGCATTTTAGTCCTTCAGAGGCTGATATCTTCACACCGGCATAAATCCATTCTAAATTAGTCTTCTATGAGTCGGTGAATGACTACTGCCCACTCTCAGTCGTACAGATGAAGACAGATAGAGTTAAAGATAATATTTTTGATGTATTAAGTGATTAAAATCACAAAGCTATACTGGATTGAATGGTTAGCTATTTTAATTTACACAAATTATTGTATTTTAATGACATTGTAAAGATATGAACTGAAAGATATTACAATGGAAATAGTCAGTATTAGAGGCAGTATGCATGATGTGGAAAAAGTTGTAAAATATGTTTGTATTAAAAATGTTTTTAAAAAATTACATATAATGAATGCTACTTTTGTGTAAAGTTTCCTCAGGCATACTATAACACAACACTAGAAAATTTGGTCTATACTATTAATAAATAACAAAATATGACCATTTCAGTTCATTCTAATAAATACCTTTCTAGTTATAAGTGCATAGAACAATAAGCTTCTATACAAAATATCTGTTCCTTTCCTGTACCAACTTTTTCCAAATCAAGATCATGAATCCTGTCAGCATCAGGAGAAAACCAGGAATAAATTTTGTGATTTTGTAATATAAATTATTGTAATAGTCTTAAATTGTACATGTTTTTAATATAATGTAATACCATATTATTGAATAGTATGACACAGTCTAGGACTATCTGAAAATAAACCTGATCCACTTCTACAGTGTTTATTCATCACCTGTCACACTTTCATCCACTGCAGGATTTGCACATGTATCACATTTCACATTGCAGACAAAGTCATTTTAAGAAGAACATCTCATCGTTATCATACATACGCAAGTACATGTGTGTTGTACCAAATGCACCATATGGAACTTGCAACTGTGCATCCATTTATAAAACCGGCTGGGGGCACACTGGAGGGAATCCATTGTGACACTGTACTTGTAGTGAAGCATGCTGAGGACAAATGGTGGATGCTGCCAGTAGGTTCAAGTAAAATGATGCTGGACAAAAATAACTGAGAATGGTGTACAAAATACACCAGTACGAGTCATTAAGGGTTAAAAGAATTATCTATTTAATCGCATAATCATGATTAATCACATCCAACATTAAAAAACGTAGTCATAAAATAAATACATAAATCATGAAGTAAACACATACTGAATCACAAAATAAATGTAGAATCAACACAAAAGAATTAAAAAATAAATTGATTGACCTGAGTCCTGAACTTTTAACAAAATACTACTTGAGCAAGTACAACCTGAATTTGAATGCCATCCTAAAAGGCAAGATGAAAAAAAGGCAATTAAGAAAATGAGGCCATTCTCAAATTGTCGTATATTATGAGACACAGACGTGTCAAAGTAAAATTTAATTACTGAAACAACTATAGACTTTAAATGCACTGCTAAAGACTGGTTTACTTGAAAATATATACTTCTTTTGGACATCACGCAAAAGGCAGCCTTTTACAGGAGTTCTCTCTCCCTGTCTTCTTTTTTTGGGACAATTTTGTTGTTTTTTAATAAGATAATTAATGTAATTAATATCAATGATAATCTTTTGATGTGGCTTCTGGCTTGTTACAGTTAATCTTGAAGGATTTTTTAAATTGAAGATGTGCTGCTGTCATCGCAGAAACAGATCAAAGCGGTCAGCATGTATCAACTACTTTTTTGGACGAGCAGGCAACTTGAAAGTTATCACAGCATGAATGAAAAGGTTCGGAGGAATCTGATAGCTACCTTTGTTTGTAACACCAGGGAGTCTCAGAGTATGTAAAGAGGGAAATTTTAAATGTTCCACTATTCAGCTGGCAGCTCTGCAACCGCCGACTGTTGCACCTTATCTCAGAAGCACCTTGTCCAAAAGATTGGAAGAGCAAGAATGAAAGTAAGATGGACAGGACCCAGAACAATCTGGAGCTGCTTTATTCAAATGTTAACACCTTTATATGAACATCTGGACTGATCTTACCATCCTACTGTCACCAATAGCCCTGTTATTGACTGCAACAGTTCTCCGGTGTCCAAGCCAAAAGTTCATATGTGTGTTTATGGGGTTGTTGTTTGTTTTATTAATTATATATTATTTAATATATTTATTCTTCTCAAGCTTCTGTAAAGTTCTAATTTCCCTTTGGGGACAAATAAAGTACATTGTGTACAACGTGTTAAAACTCTGCAACTACCATCCTCAATTGTTCATCAACATTATTGACTTGAGCTGGTGTTGTATCCAATTCAAAACACCTGTATATACATATATACAGTCATATGAAAAAGTTTGGGAACTCCCTCTCAGCCTACATAATAATTTACTTGATTTTCAACAAAAAAGATAACAGTGGTATGTCTTTCATTTCCTAGGAACATATGAGTACTGGGGTGTTTTCTGAACAAACATTTTTAGCGAAGCAGTATTTAGTTGTATGAAATTAAATCAAATGTGAAAAACGGGCTGTGCAAAAATTTGGGAACCCTTGTAATTTTGCTGATTTGAATGCCTGTAACTGCTCAATACTGATTACTTGCAACACCAAATTGGTTGGATCAGCTCATTAAGCCTTGAACTTCATAGACAGGTGTGTCCAATCATGAGAAAAGGTATTTAAGGTGGTCAGTTGCAAGTTGTGCTTCCCTTTGACTCTCCTCTGAAGAGTGACAGCATGGGGATCCTCAAACCAACTCTTAAAAGATCTGAAAACAAAGATTGTTCAGTATCATGGTTTAGGGGAAGGCTACAAAAAGCTATATCAGAGGTTTAAACTGTCAGTTTCAACTGTAAGGAATGTAATCAGGAAATGGAAGGCCACAGGCACAGTTGCTGTTAAACCCAGCAGGTCTGGCAGGCCAAGAAAAATACAGGAGCTGCATATGCGCAGAGTTGTGAGAATGGTTACAGACAACCCACAGATCACCTCCAAAGACCTGCAAGAACATCTTGCTGCAGATGGTGTATCTGTACATCGTTCTACAATTCAGCGCAATTTGCACAAAGAACATCTGTATGGCAGGGTGATGAGAAAGAAGCCCTTTCTGCACTCACGCCACAAACAGAGTCGCTTGTTGTATGCAAATACTCATTTAGACAAGCCAGATTCATTTTAGAACAAAGTGCTTTGGACTGATGAGACAAAAATTGACTTATTTGGTCATAACAAAAAGCGCTTTGCATGGCGAACGAGGAACACCGCATTCCAAGAAAAACACCTGCTACCTACTGTCAAATTTGGTGGAGGTTCCATCATGCTGTGGGGCTGTGTGGCAAGTCGAGGATCTGATGAATTCAACCCAATATCAACAAATTCTTTAGGATAATGTTCAAGCATCAGTCACAAAGTTGAAGTTACGCAGGGGTTGGATATTCCAGCAAGACAATGACTCAAAACACAGTTCGAAATCTACAAAGGCATTCATGCAGAGGGAGAAGTACAATGTTTTGGAATGGCCATCACAGTCCCCTGACTTGAATATCATCAAAAATCTATAGGATGATTTGAAGCAGGCTGTCCATGGTCGACAGCCAACAAAATTCAAGTCTTATTGCACATCAACTTAAAAAGCCCTATGCACTCTCACAGAAGCTTTGTGCGTAAAGTTGAGCTTGCCACACGTGAAATTTATTTCATGACATTCATGAACAGCTCTGACATATAATATGAATGACAAGTCATAGACAACTATACATCATTGTAATGCTGTGAACATCAGCTGTCCAGTGGGTATGATCCTGTCACTGTATGTGGCTTGATGTAGATGGGATCATTGATCTCATCTAAGGATTTATGTGTGTAAATCACATATTTTAATAATGTAAGAGAGCAGACATCTCGTTGATAAACAGCTTTGTAGTAGCAACTCTTCAGTACAATGGATTAGGAGAATTATTTGCCTAGAACAGACTTATATAGCAAAAAAAGCATTCTTATCTGCCTAACAGTTTTATAACCCGTGTGCTATAGGATATCCAAAAAATATAAATACTCATACATTTCAGTACTGCCGCAGTTCAGCCTGAAACCTACTTAAGGTAACTATGCTGGGCTTGTAGAATTTTAATTAAATATTTTTAATCAATACATGATAATTTTTACAATATAATGTAAGCATATACTTAAATGAAGTTGTAACAATGGGTTGTTACATGCATAAGGAAAAGCGCTGAAGGTAACTAAAGGGTTAACTAAATATGGTTTAAAGCTTGGCCATATGAGGATTTTTGCTCATCTAGAGGAGACACCATAATGTTTGTTAAGGTTAAAATGAAGTAGGTTTGTAAATAACACCCCCTTAAAAAGCAAAAACAAACTAGTGAGAAAGCTCATATTATGAAGAAGTGATACGATCAATGGGAAAAACCATATGACACCTCTATTAATGAACCAATGGAAGAATCAGCATGTATACAATGTTACTGGTGGCTGTAGTCAATTGGCTAAGATGATAGAATTCTTCATTTTAAGAGTCAGATGACCTGATGTATCAGATAATATAATGGTAACAGAAAAGTATAAAAAGGGATGAATTGTATAAATGATTGCTCACTTCATGGATTGAGACATTTGTGCATATCTATATGCAAATAAAGAACTGTTCAGCATTTTCATCAGGTCTCCAAGAATGATTTATTTGAATACAGAGGAAAGTGTTTTCCACAACAGGCTCTTATGGTACCTTGTATAAATAAAAGAATCATTGAATCATCCAGAGCTTTGACTGATTATTTAATAAAGAGAAAATCCCCTAAAGATGCAGGAAGATTGTACAGTAACCAGGATTAGAACCTAAACTTCTCACACTGTGAGCTCTCCAAATATAGTTTAGCTTGTCATATGTGGAATTGTATCACAGACTTAATACAGACTGAGATTAAGGCAGTATAAAAAATGATTTAGGACACCACATGCAACATGCATCATTTTCTTATTCAGGAAGGAAGCTAAAAACTGGAAAGGAGATTTGTAACCCTGTTTCATTGACATTACTGGACTGGCCCATTGTCCAGACAATTCGGTTGTATTTCCAGGGCATGACTCTGTAGCAATGCTTCCAGTGCTTCCTAAAAAGTAGAAGAGAATTTATGGCTCGAGTCCCATGGGAAGATAGGATGAACTGTGACAAAATATGTTTTCAATCAGATTATTAAATATCCAGATATCTATAAACAATTGTTAAATGGAACTAGAAAAGACTGCCCTACCCAAATGATGGAAACTCATTTTAATAGTGAATTAAAAAGCATCCATGTCAATTTAAAACAAACAAAACAAAAACTAGTTATTAAAAAAACAGATAAAAAGTAAAAAAACAAATTGGTACATGTTTTTGATCTCTCCTTTAAATTTTCAAAGCCAAATTCACACTCATCAATGTGCACCTATTTCATTAAATCCAAAGTGCAATTTTAATGCCCAGTTGCAGATTGTAGGTTTGTTTTCATCAGTTGATATGGGACCAAGTTCATTACTGTGATTTAAACATGGCAGAATGTTTTGTTAGCTCTAAACACATACAAGGGACTTTTAACCAGGAAATGGCAACACAAATGGAGAACTGAAAGCAGTGTCAAAAAGGCAAACTTTGGTCATATCAGAAGTCAAAATATACTGTCAAACAAAGCCAAAATGTAAGACTGTAGCCATAGTCAACAGTCTTTCTGTAACTAAATGAATGTCACTTCTTTACCAGAGTTTGTGTTATGTATGCTATGAGCCACCATCTTTAATAGGTGAATAGTGATGACTCAACATTCGCATGACTATCAACATAATTGCATCCATAAACAAGATGGCCACTAACATGCACAAACAAAATTGTGTAAAAACCTAAAACACAAAATGCGGTAATAATGCTACAAATGTTAGAATAATACTAAAACATAACTTTCACTATTAAAATAATGCTGTTTTCTGTAAGACAGTATGATTGTTTTGATTTTTAAGAGTTTTATGCAAGTGTACATTAAGAACGATCCTATTTTAAGTAAGGATTGATTGCATTTGCGTATATTACACAAATTCAGTATGTAGTGCTAAATGAGATATCAGGGAGTCCTTTATATGTTCCATTTAGGAAAGGTTTTATATACAGACAATGTTGCGGAACACTGCTTTTTAAAGCAATTTGGTTACTTATTATTTACAAAAAAAGTCATATATATTTATTCATTATAAAAATGTAACATGGTAAATACAATGTATTACTTTTTCAGTACATTTTCTTCTTTTGTTTGAAAACTAAGCCTGTATATGAATTTTAATGGAATAACCAAATTTGATCATTCACTTGTGCAAATGTCCTTCATGTGCTGTTTAGTAAAAAAAAACATTAATCCCCTTTTCCAATCTCTTACACAAGCTCCTGAAGATTTGTAGTATGAACTGTGGCTGCTACTCCACCATGTCACACTGTTTTAAAATATCCATAGCAAATAACTGGTTTAAAACTAAACTGACACTTTATAGGTTTCTGTTACTGGATTGCACACAGCACACTTTTTGCTGCTTGGCTGTGCGATTGATCCCTGCAAAGGAATGGCCTACCATCCCAGTGCTGCTGTGATAATCGTTGGCTCTCTGTGACCCTAAAATTTACTCCTCAGCTCATGCAGAATTAAATGTATATATAAAACTTTTTAAAATTCTTTTCACTTGATTACATGCTACGCGCATTTTTAACCTCACCCTCACTAGCCACCAATAGACAGCTGGAGCTCTCGCATGCACAATCTTACATTGACAGCAGCAAGCAAAGTCTTTGCAAAAAAGGGCAATACTTCTAAGAAATAACACAGTATTTTATCCATCCATTCATTATCCAACCCGCTATATCCTAACTACAGGGTCATGGGGGTCTGCTGGAGTCAATCCCAGCCAACAAAGTGCGCAAGGCAGGAAACAAACCCCGGGCAGGGCGCCAGCCCATCACAGACAGTATTTCATTGCCGTAATAACATATCTGTTTTTTGAAAATAACACAGGCATTTTTATTTCAATAAAATAAGTATTGTATTAGGTTATTCATTACTTTAAAAAGTACATAACACATATTACTTTTAACGCGTTACCCCCAACACTGTATAGATGCATTGTCAGATTGTGAATAAGTCTGCAAGGTCTCTGCACATGAGCACAGTGCGATTGATAATGATAAAAGATTCAGCGGTACAGTTCAAAAGAGCAACACAAGGCATTAAGAGATGTTGGAGATGACTTCCTGCATGTCAGAAAACAACCCACCTTCTACCATTGTGCCCTGCGGTTAACAGCTTGTTTGAGGTGGTTCACTGTGTCTGACAAGGAAGAATCGTGAATGAAAAAGAAAAAGAAAGAGAGGAAAAGAGAGGTGAAATTTATGGGGATTTTAACATAAAACAATTCAGCTTTCTTCTCTAACATGTACTCAGATACTCAAGTGGAAGAAAGTTCTTTTAGTAATTTAAAGGTAAAAGGAGACATATTCTTTAAAATAGTAAGGGAGCTGGTCATGAGCACTGGCTCCAGTTTAGGTAGTGTTCCATATTAAGATATTCTGTTCAAAAAAATGGGTGGGGGTAAGTAACAAAAAAAGTAGACTATGCTTCTTCTGCACAATCAACACTCTGGAAAAGTTGCAAGAAATACCTTGGGAGGATATCAACGAAAAACTGTGCATAAACAACTAGCCTTAATGGAGGGTTATGGGTAAAAGAACTCAAGCATAGCTACATTGAGTAATTTCTTTAAAGCACTGTATGCAATGGTGTGATGCAATAACTACCCTGAGAGCATTTTAAATACAAATAGATTTTGAATTGCAAGGCATTTGATACAATGTGATGTTGATTTCTTTTTTCCCATTCACTTCATGTGTTAAAATAACTTGTATACTTTAAATGCGAAATAGAATAGAATGTTATTGTTTGAATGACTACATTCTTGATGGAAGGTTTAGCTTTATAAATATTCCGGACACTTTGTTAAAATTTCTGAAGCCATAAGTTGAAATGTATGTCAGTTTAATTAGTAAAATATTAGCTTAAAGAAACATAGCTGAAATATGTTTAAAGAAACTTTTTAGTTTCAAGATTAAATGTTGAGAGGTAATAATAGAGGTGTTTCAATATAATTTCTACTGATCTATGTAACCATTGAAATAATTAAAGGAATGTAATGTGAGAAATAAGATTAATTTTATACTAATTATCCTATTAGTCTTAGACATAGTGGAAAATATATATATATTTTTTTTGTAAATGATTTAAATCCCAAAATTGCATATACTTGAATAATATTCAGTAGCTAGAATGATGGAAAAGGGGAATGTGGAGCTTAAATGTTTTTGCTTATTTTGAAGTTATTTCTAAATTAATTAGGAAATAACCTGTCCTGAGTGTGGAATTCTTTCTTGATGTGCCTCCTGTGCTGACTGAGAGATGTTCTCTAGAGGACACTGGTGTTCTATTGCCATTTCATTAGGGGAAGGATACAGAGAACATAGAGACTAACAAATTTCTGTTTTAGTATAATCAACTGGACTTTTCTTAATTTCTATAGGAACCTCCATAGAAAATGACTCTTTAATACTAGCCTTCACATCATTCTGCCTTCTCTTTTCCTTTGTTCTTGTCTTTTATCTCTGGACATTTTTGTGTCATTTGTAGAATTATAAAATTTGGCTCTTGATCAAGATGTCATATTAATGGTATTAGTTTCAAGGTCCTTACTGACTGATACCATCCTGCTCCACATTTCCTCTAAACCTCTAAACATAAAAGAATAATAGAACATAACAGAGTGTCAATAAGGGGAGAGTTTATGATGTTCTATAGTTATATTATGATCTTTTATAGTTATGTTTTATAGTAAATTAATGTTAGATTAATTTTAGTTTTCAAAGTCATATTTTATAACAGCAAAGTTTATGTGCCAATAGTTTGAATATTGTGAGACAACAATGGCCAAACTAGATACAACTATTGAGGAAAATTGTTTATTGAGGGATCTGTTTTTTTAACATAATTGATGCAATGAATGGAAACTTACCAGCTGCAGAATTCATTTTTGACCATTAAAATAAAGTGGCCAAGATACAAGCATAAACTCGATTACAATGACCATCTGTTTTACCATTAGCGTTATTTTAATAAGGGGGACTCCCAACGAAACAGGCCTAAAACATCATCAGACACTTTTCTGGGATCCTTAAGTAACTTTCACAAAATTACAGATGAAGTATTGCAATACTGACTAATATTTAACAAAACTCTTAAGTGCTTACATCTGCAGGTAAAAGCATATTGGAAATAGCAGAATCTGGAGACGAACAAAATCACCCAACTCCAAGGAGAAACCAGCCGTATCAGGGAGGGAATGAAGCCGTAAACCAGGCCATCAACCAGCTGACTACTAGACAACCTACTTAAATTCCAGTCCAAGAGATGATAGGTTCCTGCTGCTAACAACTCAACTATGCTGGTGACCGTTGATGCTGAAACATCATTGTGGGTCCAGAATCGTGAAGGACAGCCTGTATGGCATCTAGACCAGAGCCCCATCATTTTTAGATATTGATATCCTTTGCTTTGGGATATTGGACCCCAAGACCTGATTAAATCCTCACCAGAAAAGATATTTTGTCACACTTTTACTTTACAGGGTTCGATGTTCTTTACCAGAGCCCATTTTATTGTTCTTGATTTGCCTTACAATTCATCCACTTGTTTGCAATTTTATGACAGTTGTTGACCAAGTGCTTGAATTCATTTTGCCCTAGGAGTGTCTATTTTTCTGCAGAAATATATTTCAAGGAAGACTTCAACCATGGAGTTGTGGATGGTATAGAAGAAAAAGCTAATTATCTGCAAGCACAGCAAGGCAAATTAACTCTTTTTCATAAGCAACATATATTTATTTGTAACTACTATTTTATTAATGGAAATACTGCACAATTACTATAAATCAATTTCGGTTTAACCTGTATAGCAATTGGGATAATATAATTGAACAAGTTTAGAAAATGTGATTAGCATAACATGGTCAACATTTACAGTAAAAGCAATGTGTAAGAGTAAATACTTTTGGATAGATGTTTTTAATAAGCTTATTGATACTTGGTGAGAAAAGATAAGTTACTTTTATGAAATAATGTTTGCATGTGATTTAAACTTTTAATCAGAATTCAACATGTGATTAATTATAACATTAGATTAGTAATTATCATATTAGTTAGTGCTTGTACCACTGCTGTTTAAACATCAGTCAAAGTTAAGCTTTCTGGGATATTGATTTTAAAAACTGAATGAAAAGGGAAATTTGTGAACTATGAAGAATGATAGTAAACTTAAGGGATGGTGAATGACAAGTGTTTTGGGAATAGAGACATTCAGGACAAAATATTAAAATCTATTAATATAAGATACAGTTTAAAGTAGAGGACTCTCGAGACAAGCAAAATGTTCCATTTATTTAAATAACTATTATTTTTTATGGTGAATGTGAATTTTATTTGTGTAATAGTAATTGACACAGAAGAATGGAACAAATGTTAATATTAATGTATTAGGAGTTTTGCATCAGGATTAAATACAACATTAGGACTAAAATTGTACAATATTAGGTGATGAATTAAAACATCCTAAATTAGATACAGGGTATATAGTACAAATCTTTTAAAACGTTTGTAGAACAACATATAATAGAAATTAAGTTTGTAGGATAGTGTTAACAGTGTTTTCAGGAATTAGAATACTTATTCCAAATAGACAGAAATAATTGGTGGCTATACAGGACAAATAAATAATGCAATGGCTTCCTGATCCTAAGTAACATAGAAGACAAAAGAAAGTAATAATTCAACCCAACAGAGATGGATACAAACCAAGGATCCCTGCTGCTGGCAGAAGACTTTGACATCAATAAGAACCTTGGGACACCTAATGTCAGCAAGATACTGTTTGTTTTATGCAGCAAAGGTGATCATCTAATTTAAAACCACAACTGGAAGTAATTAGGGGCAACTTTGTGGATGAGAGCATGAAGATGTTATATTATAGAGATTCTATCTCTGGTTATTGTTATGCAAATCATCGGCATTATAAACTAAAAACTTTGAAAGTTTTTAAAGTAAATACTCTTTCTGTCTGTGTCGGCACCAATGATACTATTAAATTATCTGATCATAAATGAAGGTACAAGACTAGGTACATTTTTATTAACTAACATAGCTAATGTTTGTTGGAAAGGAAGGATATTAAATAATTGATTAACACACAGGGGCAGTGTGACTTTGATCAAACAGTGGTTAACAATAATTTGTCATCATATTTAGAACTTGTGACAAAATGGAACACAAGTCTGAGATTTGTAAATGACGTAATGCCAACATAGTCAAATGAACAAAAAGGACGTTTATACATGTAACTGTGTCTTTGAATTTCTATGTTCACGGGTTTTGTTTTTATTTGATTTTATTGATTTATTTTAAATATTTTAGGCATTAATGATTTACACAGATTTCTATTATTCCCCAAATGTATCTAGCCAGGGATCTTATATTTCCTTTAAGCCCAAAAGTGGGGACATATTTAGTATACACACATGTTCTATACAGACCAGAAATAGAGTTAAAGTAGGAGAGTATATCTTACTGTTTTTAGTTGGACTTTAATAAGTACCAAAGGGTGGAAAATATGTAGAATTGTAATCAATATTTTTAATCAATATGTCACATAATTTTACAATTTAATACAAGTATATACTTATATAACGTTATAACTATGAATTATTAAACACTAGCAAAATACCCGCGCTTCGCAGCGGAGAAGTAGTGTGTTAAAGAAGCAATGAAAAAGAAAAGGAAACATTTTGAAAATAACGTAACATGATTGTCAATGTAATTGTTTTGTCACTGTTGTGAGTGATGAGTGTTGCTGTCATATATATATATATATATATATATATATATATATATAT
>JANRMT010062842.1:2752843-2790038 GCA_026402145.1 Polypterus bichir lapradei | reverse complement strand
TTGCTATTGGATTGCCGCTGACGGACGGCCTTATATGGGCAGGCACTAAATTACAAACGCCAGCGGCAGCCTGTCTATGAACTTAATTTAAAGTGTTGGTTTACACTGTGCTTTGTTTCCGAAGTAGCAGAACTCATGAATATGGTTGTATATATCACTCGCTCGCTTCTTATTGTTTCGCTGCCTTCTCAATTATATAATGCATGTTTTCTTCAGCGCTTTTTGGGGCTCTTCCTGGTTTTCTACGTACTGCGTGATTACGTGGGAGGCGTGATGATGTCAAACTCCGCCCCCACGGGTTTCAAGCTCATCTCCATTACAGTAAATGGAGAAAAACAGCTTCCAGTTATGACCATTACGCGTAGAATTTCGAAATGAAACCTGCCCAACTTTTGTAAGGAAGCTGTAAGGAATAAGCCTGCCAAATTTCAGCCTTCTACCTACACGGGAAGTTGGAGAATTAGTGATGAGTCAGTCAGTCAGTCAGTCAATCAGTCAGTGAGTGAGTGAGGGCTTTGCCGTTTATTAGTATAGATAAGGGTGAAAACTGAATGTAAATAAAAGATAAACATTGAATGTAACTGAAGGGTTTTAAGCCTAGGCATGTGAGGCTTTTGCCTCATCTTAGAGGAGTAAAATGAAGTAGGTGAGTAACAAACACCCCTTTAGAAAGTGGGAGTAAACTAATGGAAAAGCCCAAACAACCCTCCTATGAAGTGGTGCTAAAATCAAGAGATGAATCTGTAGATCACCCCTATTACAAGGCAATATTCAGATTAATGGGAGAGTCTTAGAACACTTATAAAAAACAATCAGATAGTCTTAGGCTAGTTATGTTGGGGATGTTTTCACACTTTTTTAATCACATTCTCCCACAGTCGCCTTTGTCTTTGCAACCATGTCATAGGTATGTGTCTAAATATATAGTGTGATATTTGTGAATTTCCACTGAATTCATCTTTTCTTGGTATAGAAGGTAACAAAGGACTAGAAGCTACTCCAATAAAGCATTGACAATATAAAACAGTAACAGTTTCCACACCACTTAATATAACATATTATTTTTCTGTTTTACAAACCCTTTCATACTAAAACAGAGTTGCAGTTGACAGGTTTCCAACCTGGACTAGAAACAGGTTATGCTCAAAATCACACTTGAATGCACTTATCCTAGGCCAATACTTTCACATGTTTGGGGTATATCAGTAGATTAAAATACCCCAAGAGAACCTATGAACTGTGTAAACAGAAAAAGTGCAGACTTGGTAAAACTTCTAGGCTAAGATTTGATCCCAGAGCAATGGAACTGTCAGGCAGCAGTGCTAGGCCTTGTATTATTTTGCCACCCACACTTTTTACTGTCCCTGTGGATGTGTATTTTAATATGCATACACATATATATTAATTATTTTACCAATAATCACCATTGTACAAGGCACTGCACCAATGTAAATTCACAAGAGAGATTTCAGCTGCTAACTTGCAGATAGTAATGGATAGTTTGAAAAATGTACAGGTAAAACCTTGCATGAAGTCTCCATAAAGATGATGTCCCCTGATTATATTGTTTAATTAATGTTTTTCTCCAAAACAAAGCTCAAATGGTCATTATAAGTGAGAACTGTCAGTCATACTTATGTCAATAGAAAATCTTTTGACTGATTATAGTTTGGGAATGTCTCTTCTGTATGTTCATTGTTCTGATGAGATAAAAGTCAGTGCTGAAACTATCATCAAAGAGCCATTGGTACTCATGCAGTGCTGCTGCTTTCCAAGTGCCCACATGTATTAATAAAGTGTTTTCTGACTTAAACTGGTAAAAAAACAGAGTGAAGCTTGTTTCTTCCTCATTAGATTCTTTTGCCAAATTTTTCTCAGTTTTGCTTCTTTGTTTGTTTTCGCTAAGCTTTTCTTTCTCTCAGAAATTGTCAGATATAAATAGGCTCTGGGAACCACACTGAAGTGTTAATTACATTTTTAAATAGACACATTATCCACATGTTTTCTTTCTTGCAACATCAATATGTTCAATACTTAGAAAGCTCTATCCATATCTAACCACAGCAGGTTTTTATAGTAAAATTATTTTAGTATGCCAAAGATTATATTTTTAAATGTACAGTAACAAGAATCTCAGTAACATATGAATTATTCATTTTTCAAGAGCTGGATATCTAGATCTTTGTAAAACAGTGCAGCACTCTTATGAATAAAGTAAAGGTAAAAACTAGAAGTTGGGGAAAAATGAAATATTAAGGTGTATCAAAAGAACCATACAAAAAGCAAAAACGTTTCAATTTTAAAACTGTGCAGATCATAATATCAGGAAGGAATTTATGTAAGTCAGCCATTTCTCTTGATAATATCACACATTTGTTACATGTAATGAGGCAATCTAATTGACTATTTAAGAACTTCAAAATTATTTGGTTAGGTATTTTGTAGTTTTGGTCTGGAAATACACAAATTATATTGTTGCATGTTTAGTGAATGCAAAAATGTGGTATACTTCGCATTAACGATTTTCATGACACACAAGAATAATTCCAATAGACTGGTTTCACTTTGAGATAGAAAAAGAAATTCAGGCAAAGCCATAAATAAAGATGACACTTTTTGGTATGACAAGAGTAGTCAGCTTATTTACTCAAACATAATCTGAAATTTAGTTTAACCAGACATGTTGAGTCTGCAAGGCTGTGAAAAGAAAAAAATGAAAAATTAAATGCAATGAGACTAACCTAAATATGCAACTGAGGACTTGAAGGGGAATTCCTCAATGAAGTCCGACTATGGTAACTTTTAAAAAGTAACAGGTAAAATAATTTAATTCACTGGTAGATGTCTGCATGACCCAACGCTTTCTAGTGGGTCCCTAATCTCTTCTATCAAATAAGTGCTTAAAAAAGCAATAAATGTGCAGTGTATGAGGTAGAGAAGGAAGAGGTGAAAGACCTGCAGCATTTCAGAGTAGGGGCAAGGGATGGACTTCAGTGTGTGACACTATAAAATGTTTGAATTACTACTTGATTTTTAATATTTATTTTGCTAGGAATGTTTAATCTCCAACTATTTAGAGTATCAGCTTATTCAACAGGAGTAAAAAAACAGAATCTTTTGGAAAAAATGTCTACTATAAATCAACATGCAACGTTAAGCTGGCAAATAAACAGCAAAGTCATGCTACAAGTGAAAGCAACAAGAGAGTTAGTATGTAGCTTCTGAATTTGCAGATTAGCGTTGAGGGTACAAATCTGTGTGTGTGTAAGGTACATTTAATTGCCTCAAATTATTTATAACTTTGCAGGACACACTCTTATAAGCACCCAAATGCCCCAATCTTGGACTGACTCCTGTCTTGCACCCAATGATGCTGTGATCGTCTCTAGCCCCCCACAAACCTAAAGTTGGAATAGACAGATTAAGAAAATGTATTCTTTAATATAATAACCAACACACTTTTATTCAGTATTGTAACCAGCAAGGCTAAGCCAAGTGCCATCTGATACCTTTTGTTGTCATAACTGACCCATCACACATTTCAGTGGATATGCAAACAATTTTAAGTGCCAAGTTACTACCAAACAGTCTGCACGTTAGTTTCCAGACACCGTGGTGGCAGAAGCATTTTAAAGAAGTTCTGTGTTCTCTCTGTGTTTTTTCTTTGTAATTAATAAATAAAACTTTATCTATCTGTCTGTCAGCATTTAGCATAGATTTTAGGAATCTTCATGGTCAACTGAATACAGTTTTATTTATTTATTGCTATGTGTGCATTGCTTCATTCTACCAAGGGGGTGAAGGACCCGAAGGTATGCTGTGACAGGAGCTGCTTCCCAAGGTTGCACTACTGTTCAGCATAACACCACTACAGTATTTAATTATATAAAGCTAAACAATGACTTTTCATTCAGCTGCAAAAAAAATATTCTTCATATAGAAAAAAAATATTTTTCTAGATACATAGGTTATATAAATCACACCTATATTTAAATATTTCACTGTAGGTAAACATCATGATGGACTAATTATACTTTTCACAAATCAGCACTTTGTTTTGAATGTTATCCGTTCTTTTCATCATATTGGTGTTGACTGTGTACTTTGTATTCCAAGATGTGTGAAAAACACTGTGAGATCATTTAAGGTGGGTTTATGTTTGTTTTTTTACCTAACAGATATAAACAGAATGCAACATCTGCAGTCCACAATCAGTTTTGCAGTCTTTCAGCAGCTCTCTGACACACAAAATGGTGGCACTTTATTCACTGCCACCTGGCATTGCCTCTGCACTATTGTTGACCACCTCAGGTGTTACCTCTGATAGCGAGGTGGCAGCTTCTACCTCCTTTTTAATTTACAATTTGATATGGATCAGGCTTCTCATTTTATCAAGTTTGCTTGACTTTCATTGAAAATAACTGCCCATTAATGGTTATGTGTTCTTTTAATTATAGCACATCATATAGTTCTGCAGAAAGTGTTTCAAGTGTCTGATAAAGCAGCTAAGTTGTCATTAAACAAAGTACACAAGTAGCGTCAGTTTGATGTGGGCAAAGGAGAACATATAAGATGACACTTTGTGGATGAAGCAAGTTGTGAATGAAAAACACAGCAAACATTTTCACAGACACTGCAGACCCAATAATGTATGCCAATGCAAGCATAAACAGTCGGCTTTCTTTGCTTTTATACACTTCACAATTATGTAATTCTATACACGCTCTAGCATTTTAATATACGTAGTGGTTCTTAAATCATATTTTTTTCACTTAGAAGGCTCCTTATTCATAGACAAGTGCCATGCTGCACTGGTCCTTCCACCTTCACAAAGAAGGTCCAACATTTATTAATGAATTTGCATACATTGACAGATTTAGTGCGTCTATGAAAACTTTGTTACCAGTCTTACAGCACAGTGCTCTTCACTCATTCTTGTTCCATCCACAATATGCCATCTTGCATATCTTGTGGAAATGACTGGACATGCACTTACTGAAATGAAGTAAGAGATTGCAATTGTGCCATTTTTTCCGTGGTTATTTTCTAGATGTTAGAAGATGAAAGACAACAAATCACATTTGGGAAGCAATATTCAGTATTGTCAATAAGAGTTGAGGTGGCAAGAGTTTACTTGCCGGAGTAAAGGAGATATGCAGATGTGGTTAGGAGGAGGAAAGAGATAGAGGGGGTGCTCCATGAAAAAAAAAACTAAAAAAGATCATCAATCACAATTTCTTCAGAGTATTTCAGAGCTACAACAACACTGGCATTTGCAGTGCAGCAATTTAGGAAAAGTCGAAGAAAGACAGGGGCATGGCACGCATGCTGATGAAATAATCTGAGATTTAAACATAAAACACCAATTGGTGTTGGCCAGGAAGCCTCAGGTGTTTAGCAGAGAAACAAAAAATCCACATATTTGTTTTCATCTGGCAACATCTGGCTTTTATTATCTTATTTTATCTGATTTTTTTTATTTAATGTTGTAAAATCCCTAAAAATTTGTGATTTTTCAGATTCTTTAAAAGAAGAAATAAAGACACTCACTTGACCAATATTCAGAATATTCCAGGAACCAGCAGTAGTATTTTGAAATATTTATAGCAAAAATAAGTGACTATTTAAATGTTATGTACATGTGCATCAAGGAGTTAATATTATATTGATGTCACATTCCTAAATTTGTCAGAGAGACTCATTGAATAAATACCGTATATACTCACGGATAAGTTCTCCTGCGGATAAGTCGGGCTTGATTTTACAGTATAATTTCTGGTATTTTATAATGTCGGCCATATAAATCGAATGCGGAAAACTCGCGCTATTGGTACAAGGGATTAGGATATACTAACGCCCACCTGAGAGAGTAACCACGGAGCACACTGCCTTTTTTTTTCTATGTGGGTGCAGCAATGCACTCTATCAGTGTGTGCTCCTAACCCTTCTCTCTCTCTCTCTCTCTCTAAGTGACCACACGGTAATACCCAAACTATTCCAAAGCAACGTTTGCACTGATTTGTGTTTTTTGTATCTCACACCCTCATACACCTTTATCGTAAGAGCATCCCTTATCTACGATGGAGCGTTTGATCAGAAGAAAATATGAAGCTGGTTTTAAATTAAACGTCGTTGAAGTAGCGAATGAGTTTGGTAACTGCGCTGCTGCAACAAAATTCAATGCATCTGAGAAACTGATGCGAGATTGGAGGAGGCAAGAAGATGTTAAAAAAAAATTAAAATTAAGTGTCGCATTTTTGAACGGGCATATAAGTCTGGGTCTGATTTTATGATTGATTTTTCAGGTTTCAAGACCCAACTTGTACGTGAGTATATACAGTAGGTATCATTTTTCATCCAGGGTGTTTTCCCTGTCTTATGTTTATATTCATGTTTAGTATCTTCTTTGTTTAATTTAAATATATCACTTTTCATATGTTTATTGTAATTATGTATTTTTATTAATGTTGTTCGGTTTCTTTATTATGTAGTTTCTATGTATTTTATGTTGTTCTCTCATGTTTCTTGTGTTTTGTCAGTGGAACCCCAAAAAGCTGAGCCACCATGATGTCACTGTTAAATGACCACCCTCAGCCTATATACAGTGTTGTGTGGGCTGGGAAGTGAGTCCTTCAGTGGTTCATTGAAGTTCAGAGATTACTTATCAAAGTGAGTATTGATTTTCTGGCTTCTCGATTTTGCTTTATTTTGCAGATTCTGTTTATTGTATTGTGAGTTGGAACTTGTTTGCTTTGGGTTGCAATTTAAGCAAAAACTTTTTGCTTTTTTTTGTTACTATACAATAATATACAATAAATTCTACATTTATAAAGATTCTATCCAGCCAAATTTTTAGAGTTTCCATTCCCTAAAGAGATATTTTTGTTATAGTTTTTGGAACATTAAAGAATATTTCAAACTTTTGAAGCCAGTAGTATTTGGGGTCAGGTTGCCTTGGGCGAGGTTGTAATTAGTGCAGAATACAGAAGCAGCAAGAATCTTAAAAGTTTAAAACAAATGGCAAGGCAGCCTTTTTCTGTTTATACCAAAAATCTGGAATACTTTACCAATAGAGATATGCCAGACTAACACTGTAAATCATTAAAAAAACTTCTAAAAACCCACTTTTATCAGTTTTTTATTTTGTAGCTACATTTTAGTTGTACTCTTAATAGACTATATAGGCATATAATTATACTTTTCAGGGATTTTCAATCTTTTTTAATCACTACTTTTCTCAGCTTAATTTTCCAGTTCTTCTGTGGTCGCATTTTGTACCATCACCACCACCTGATCGAGGCTCTGTGCAGCCAGTTGTGATACTGGACTGAAAGCAGGTGTCTCAGCTGTCCATGAGACCAGCTGCATCGAGTCCCTTCAGTTGAAGCCTGCAAACAATGAGGAATGACTTAAGCACATTTATAATGGGTAGAATGCCCATTGGAGACTTGACGGTCTTTTGGCCTTGGAATCCCTGCAGATTTTGTTTTTTTCTCCAGCCTGACTGGAGTTTTTTTTTTTCTCTGCTTCTGGCCATGTGACCTTATCACTGGATTTGACTTACATTATGGTATTGTATATAAGGTGTGGACTATGGCTGGCCAGTCATCCCGGCCAATACCCCCAGGCCGCCAGGTGGAGCTCTCCCTGCAGCATGGAGGTGCCCTGAATGCCAGCAGGGAATTATGGACAATGGAGTTTTCATCCACAGACCTGCTGGATACCACAGGGGCCCCTAGAGGATGCTGCAGGAAGGCCCAAGGACTGCTACGTGCCCTATAACCCGGAAGTACGTCTTAGTCACAGCAACAGGAGGGATGACGTACTTCCGGGATGAAAAGAAGACTTTTGATCTGGCCCGGAAGTGCTAGGAAGTCACATGGACTGCAGGTTCAGAAGCACTTCCGGGTCACGGACTATAAAAGGACTGTGGGAGATCCTAGACGTTGAGCTGAGCTGGGTGGCAGGGTGGCAATGAGTCTGGGAGGGTGGAGAAATTGTATTGTAGTGTCTATTTATGAGTATTGTGGAGAGGAGGGTGCTTTGTGCACGTTATTGCTTAAATAAAGTCGATTACTGGACTTTTACCTGGTGTCTGACGTATTGTCTGAGGGTTCAAGGGGACAAAAGCGCCCTCTATCTGTCACAAAAGACATTACTCTTCTAATAATTATCTGCTTTATAAGATTGTATGGTTTTTTTTCTCATTTATTCATTAATATTCTTAGCTTATTTGTTTTTTCTTTTCTTGTAACTTTCTCTTTGACATTTTGTAAAGCACTTTTTCATATAAAGAATGTAGCTCAAAGTGCAAAATAAATAAATGTTGTTGTTTTCTGGACAGACCAGGGAGGTATTTTCCATACGTCACTTAAATCATCTGAGATCAGATGCCTCATCTTGGATGTAAAGGATGGTCATTGCATATATTTCTCCTCAATGTGTGCCATAGGTATGTTCCATATAGCCCTCTTTTTTTTTTTTTGGGTCAGTTGCAGGGAATGTCATATCCCTAGAACTTGTGTCTGACCAACGAGATATTGACGCAAGTCAAATATTTGATGAAGACACTGTGTCTGATTATTCATCAGGAGGAGAGGTACATTTTCCAAATAATGTTTGATCAAACTCCACTCTGATCAGTCCCATATGCCCCAATCACATTTGGAAATCCTGGGTAATGAGAATGTTAGGCTGATTGTGAGATTCTTTATGGAACTTTGGGTGTTTTTGCCTGTGTATTACCTACCTGCAATGGCATGAAACGCCTCTTTTATTGTCTGCACACGCAGGTGTCCAGGAAACACTATGAAAACCCAAAGAAAATATTTTAGAGCCGAACAGACTTTACAAATTGCCCGGCAAACTGTACTTTTAGATAGATTTTTTGCATCGCCTACAGTATATAAAAAAGTGCCATTTGCAAAACACCTCAAAGCAATGCATACTGTCTGTGTGGTTGTGAGAACCCGACTTCACCTAATTTGACTTCGAATATAAGGTGCTAATAAATCTTTGAGGTACAATATTCCCCCTCGGCTAAAGCGGAAAAGAATTTCCTCCGGAAGCAATAAAGGATCTTGCCAATCGCGCAAAACCCTCTCTATATGAAATTCTCTTCTTATAATTTGTGCACCGATATCAATTGGTTGCTCATTCATGAACGGTAAAACCATGACTGAATGAATTCCTTGCACAGAAACTAATTAAGTGTGTGAGCTAATCCTTGTTTACATAGAACAAACCTGCTCCAAGCAGATTTGAGGATTTGGATGTGCTGCCAGGGGGGTATTTTTCGTATGTGGATTATTCGTTTAGCCGGATGTAATTGTCTACAATTTGGCATGATCCTGGATCTGTTGGTTTTTCGAAACTCTTGCTGGATGTGTTGTTATAGCAGCATATTCAAATCCTCAAACATGTTCGGAGCAGGTTTGTTCTATGTAAACAAGGATTAGCTCACACACTTAATCAGTGTCCGTGCATGGAATTCATTCAGTCATGGCTTCACCGTTCATGAATGAGCAACCAATTAATATCGGTGCGCAAATTATAAGAAGAGAATTTCATATAGAGAGGGTTTTGCGCGATCGGCAAGATCTTTTATTGCTCCTGGAGGAAATTCTTTTCGAAAGATACCGCTTTAGCTGGGGGGATATTGTACCTCAAGGATTTATTAGCACCTTATATTCGAAGTCAAACTAGGCAAAGTCAAGCTCTCACAACCACACAGACAATATGCATTGCTTTGAGGTTTTATTGCAAGCGGCACTTTTTTTATATTCTGTTGGCAATGCGTAAAATCTATCTAAAAGTGCAGTTTGCCAGGCAATTCGTAAAGTCTGTTTGGCTCTGAAATATTTCCTTAGGGTTTTCATAGTGTTTCCTGGACATCTGCGTGTGCAGACAATAAAAGAGGCATTTCATGCCATTGCAGGTAGGTAATACACAGGCAAAAACACCCACAGTTCCATGAAGAATCTCACAATCAGCCTAACATTCTCATTACCCAGAATTTCCAAATGTGATTGGGGCACATGGGACTGATCAGAGTGGAGTTTGATCAAACATTATTTGGAAAATTTACCTCTCCTCCTGATGAATAATCAGACACAGTGTCTTCATCATTTACCTGAAATGAAGTGACCACTGCATCCTGCCACTGGTTCTGAGGAGGAGCTTCCCCCTGGAATGCCCTCAGAAACAGGGCAATGGGCATTTTGCTAGAGAGCCAACTCTTCTGCAGGGGTTAGGTCTGGACTGCGTGGACCTCCACCTGTTTTTTGCTTGTCTGCCTTCTTATTAGGTTTAAAATTAATGTTTTTTATATTATATATGATTCTTTAAGTCAACAATTCTTTAAATAGTTATATACCAATATCTACCAATTTGAAGTATATTCTTGTACTTCACTTCCCATGTGCTCCTTGTGCTCACGTTTGAATCGGAATTATGACATATTAAATAATAATTAATCTGACACATAGGAAATGAAGCAATGCACACTACTTATGCATTTAATTTGTCGGCTACTTTTTGCCAGCCGTCTTTTCTGGTTTGGGCTGCTTTTGCAGTGTTACCCCTTGTGCATATTAAATCTTGAAATTTTTCATATCCTTCGAATAAAAGATCCTGCTTCGCTTGTGTGAAAAAATGCGCCTGTTCTTTCGTCATTTTGTTACAGCCTATCAAAGACTTGCTGATCATATTTTCTAGACTCAATATATATGGGCTTTTCAATCAGCACGGGCGCGCAATCATCTCGGATGATTAGATCCAGCTAGTCTAATCTACTACACAGCTGCGTTTGAAAAACCGACTTATCCAAGATGAGTTTCACTGGCATTAACTCATCCAAGATGAGGCATCTGATCTCAGATGATTTAAGTGATGTACGGAAAATACCCCCCAAGAAAGGCCCTGGCCTGGTTTATTGGTTGTTCTGAGGCCTCACATCCCTTTCGTGATTTAAAGTGCACTGAATCGTTATAACAGGCTGTTAAACAAGGTCACATTGTAACAGGTGGTTTCCTTACATCAAACAGTTAAATTATATTAATGTCATTTACTGTCATACAGGATCTGAAGCTGTTTTTATTCCTTTACTATATAGACCTATGACAATCTAAGAACTGTGGTTGATTACCACAATATAAAAGCACATTAAATATTCTATTTTCACCTTTAATATTAATGTCATTTTAAGCACTTAATAGACTTACGATATTCAGCTGATTTTTCAGTAATGCTCTGAGAGAATGTTTGAGTTATTCTGGGCTGAATTCCGGTGATTTCAGCATATGTTTTTACATTGGCCACAAGAACAATTACTGGAACAGTTTATGTAACCCAGAAAGGGTGGAGTATCCTGTTAGCTGCAAAATGTAATAGCAACAATTTTCTCAGGTGAAAATGAAAAAAATCTCAGACACCAGGACTGGTTAATATATGAGAATGTGATAACTAGACATTTCTAAGCATTTTGTCTTACTCGTTTTGGTCCTTGTTTTCATTTTCACTTATCATTTTTAGAAGTGAGAAATTGTGTTTCTGTCACACAAACTATTATGTGCTAATTCACATCACCATCATTTATTCTGAAATCCAAATAACCATGAAGCAGACAGTTATGAAAGCTATTGGGATATATTGACCAGAATGTACCCAATGTAAGTCTGCCCAGATACTTCCTTTTTCACAATACAAAAAAACTGACATAAATCACAGCATTTCAAACTTTTTTTTATACTGCCAAGATGGGTTTCTTCTGTTTAAAACAAATCTCTGCTCTTATTTCTGCACAGAAAAAGAAAGAAAGAAAGAAAGAAGCACAAGTAGACATCCCAGATGTTACAAATTTCAGAACAACTTCTTCAGTTTTGTAAACTGGCCCATGTGAAACGCATATTTACATGATACCAACATTTTTCAAATCTATATATTTGTGTTATGCAATTGCAAAAAACAGCATCAGGGGCCACAGGCAAGAACCCAGATCAGATAACATGACTATTGCAAAGCACACACAGAGATTTAAGATTTTGAAGCACTCTTTAAATCAGTATAATATCCATCCACCTATTTCCATAGTGACAGAACAAGTCCATTACAGGGTCTGCATCCTGATGTTCATACTGTGTAAATAAAGAGTAACCTACTGTATTAACTTAAAATGCACATCTTTTCGGATAAGGGAGAAAGACTATACAATGGGTGGGGATTTGGAAGGTATCCCAAATTGACAAAATGAGGATGTGGCCAGAACTGAAACCCATTCACTCTCCTGGCTGACCGCAAACCACTACCCCACACTCTTTAAAATAATTGTCCTTTAATGGCACTCTATGGTTCTTTACTGGTTGTGTGGTTCCTCTCAGAAATGTTGCTGGACCAAAGGAAGAGGTCTTTGTATATGAACATAATATGTAGAAAAAAACCTGAAATTTTTAATGTATGGTAGGCTACATAGCAGGACACTAACAGATTAAGAAAAACTGGACTTAGACGGTGTTGTTGTATGAGAATGTAATAAGTTCTTCTACAACAATGAGCCATTGGTATTTTACAAATCTCTTCCCATCTATTTTTGGTTATTTACATTATGGAATCTGTTACAGATCTAAGTAAATAAAGGTAATTTCTGAAATCTGGTTCCCCTATGGCATCACTCTGAAGAACCACTCTGGCACTCTGCACTATGCCACCCAAAAATAAAATTAGGTTATATAATTGAGACAATTAGATATTAAATTGAAAACAGCTCAGTTAATCATGTAGTAAAAAAGCATTTACACCATGTTTAATGGTTCTGTGATGTGGAATCATTAGAGTCTTCCATTTTAAAAATAAACTGCTCTATAATGAATGCATTATACAGATGTTTTGGAAATAATGGACCATGATTCAGCATCATATTCAATATCTTATGTATTGTAATAACAAACCCCAGCATTTCAAAGCATTTTACTAAGAAGAGCATATTGATTTATTTAATGGAAGGTGAAGTCAAATTTTTTTCTGCCCGATTTAAGCACAATTCATACATTATTAACTCTGGAAGGCATATACTTTACTAATACTATGTACACCCCAAACCTTTCTTTCAAAGTTAGTTAAGCGCATGTAATAATAAATGAATGACAAATGAGCATTGATTAGCTGCAGAACCACTAAAGATTTATGGAAAATTAAAATAACTACAATCTGGTTTCAATACAGGAAATATGCATGGATGTTCAACTTTAGTGAATATCCTCATGAATTAAGAAGGACAGGCCCAGTGGGCATAAAGCAGTATATAAATAAAGGAATGCTTAATGATATAAAGTAAAACAGAGAGTTGGAGAGCTGGCTTGTTCTTCAAGCACCCCCTGGATTTTTTAATGATTCCATGAATCACTGATTCAATATCAGTTTAGGCTTCAGTGGACCAAACAAATTAAAAACATGTATGACAATTCTTCTCTTAGCATATCCCAAACTCTACATGATGGGTTTACATATTTTACACCCAATCAAATTGATCTCAGAGTCTGGAAAGCAAATGAAAAATACATTTTAATGTACAAAAGGGCAAAGTATTACATACAGATAAAAGCAACATTAAATATAGATTAGAAGATAGGCCTACAGGAAGCAAACTATGAAAAGAATTTAGACTTAATTTTACATAACATTCTCTTCCTCAATAATTGCACAGAGACAATTAAAATTTCTATACAATATTAGGTTTTAACAATGAAAATAATGAAGGATCATTATAATCAAACTCTATAAAACACTAGTAAGACCTCATTGCCAGTATTCTATGCAGTTCTGGGGACAACATTACAGAATGAACATAGTAGGTTTATGCGCATCGAAGAGTAACCAAGAGTGTTACTGGCTGCAAGGTCTGACAGGCTGAGGTAACTGAAACTCAGTAAAACTCAAAAGCAATTAAATTGAGAGGGTGTGGTACCTTGAGAGGACAACAAGGGGCAGGAAATCCAGCAAATCACAGGGATGCTTAAACCTCTGGTTAACAGAGAAAGGTCACAGAGGTGACCATAGGACAGAATACCTCATGATCGACAGAAACAGAATATGATCTCGGGGTAATAACTGAGACAATATTTTAAAAGGTAAGGTAGTAGGTGTTGCACACAGTTTGGGGTTGTGCTGAGGCGGAACAACAGCAGATATTTTTAATGAGGGATAACGATAACAATGAGGATTAAAGAACCAAATTCTAATCAGTAAGTACACTTGTAGTCGACTAACAGTTGCTAAATTCAAAACCTATATCTTTTGCCAAAACTGTAAATATAAAGTCAAAAGAACATTGCAGAACTTCAAGTCATAAAAGTCAAAAGCTAAAGAAAGTGTTTGATTTGTTTTGATATTTATCCACACTTTTGGATACTTCTAAACACTTTGCTTTTGAATCTTCACATTGATAATATCACATGGTGCAATGTCTGGGACATGAAAAAGTAATGTTATAACAGAATTCTCCATATTACAAAATTCCTAAATAAACAAATACTAAAAAATATCAAAAGGATAGTGCAAAAAGGGGCAACCTAGCAAACATCAAAACCAGAACAGATAGTAAAAATATTTTATGAATAAAGTAGACTGAAGGCCAAAAAGCTAGATCTAACAAAAAGGAAGTACCCAACTAGAACAAATTCTTAGAAGCAAGCAAATGAAAGCTTTTTAAATTATCCAAATGTTTTGGATACTCAGTACACTATACTGCCATCTACTGTAGGAAGTACAATATGTCATGTGACCTTTACCTGCAACAAAGCATAGCAACCATGAACAACATGGCTGCAGGCATGTAAAGACAGCAACAGAATGGTGGTGACCACACAAAAACGAAATGCAAAATGACACCAGCAGAATAATGGCAAAAATTATAAATAAGAAGCATAAAGAGGCCCAGAAATAAACCAATCAAGATCTTACAAAGCCAAAAACCCAATTTCATAACAATGGGAACATTTTGCTCTTTCTAAAGCCACATCAATACTATGTTGTTCTTTTTTTAAAAAAAAACTGCATTTCTAGATAGATAGAAAGACAGACAGACAGATAGAACTTTATTTGTCCCCAGGAGGAAACTGTAGATCTTTACAGAGGCTCTTTAAATAAAAACATGAATAGGTAGACTGCGGTGGGCTGGCGCCCTGCCCAGGGTTTGTTCCTGCCTTGCGCCGTGTGTTGGCTGGGATTGGCTCCAGCAGACCCCCGTGACCCTGTGTTAGGATATAGCGGGTTGGATGATGACTGACTGAATAGGTAGATAAATTGTGAGACCCTGGCACTATCCCCAACAGCGCTATGCGCTAAAAACTCTGTTAAAATAGGCAGATATTGGTTGTCTGCTGCTGGGTCAACTGAAAATTCACAGGCTCACTGCATAATATGTCTGTCACACAATGGTTGATGCGGGGAACATTTAATACCAGCCGCTGGGAGGCTATATGTTCTTTTAATCTGAAAGAAAGGAGCTAATACAGGATGATATTGGTGTCACCGCTTGCTTGCTTTGTGTTTTGAGTGCTGAAGTGACCGCTCCTATTTAAAAATGCGTATAACAGTCCCTGTCTTCACAACAATAAAGCTGATTTTTTCAAAAACTTGGACTCACCTCCTTCTCTCTTGTGCAAGCCAGTGACCCACACATCACTAAATAAATAAATATACACACACTTTGGTCTTGGCAAACACCACAATGGCTATATAGCAAGAAAACTAAAAAGAAAGAAAATATTTAACTTGACTGATAGTCACAGTGAAAAATTACACAGGCGTATTGTTGTGGAAATAAAGGAGCCCAGTAGCGTTTCTTTACACACCTTTGCTGAATAATTCATTGGCTGAAAGTCCTCAGTGTTAGTGTGTCAGAGAGAGGATGTGCAGAATTGTTCATGATGGCACTCAGTTTTGTTTTAACTCTCCCCGTTGCTACTACATCCAAAGGATGTCACTTCCCACTTTAAAGGAACATAGTCTGCTAAGAAAAAAGAGCCTCCTCCGCCCTTTCTTATATAATTCCTCTGTGTTCTTAGACCAGTCCAACCTGTCATTAATGTGGACCCCCAAATACTTGAAATCACCACCTTTACATCCACTCTCTGAATAGAAACCAGACACAGAGGCTCTTTTGTGTGAAAAAAGTCAGTAACTAGTTGTTTGGTTATTGACTTAAGAAGCAGACAATTCTCTTTGCACCTAGAAACAAACTTCTCTACCTGACTCCTATACTCTGTCTCATCAATACACCCCATAAGTACAGAAGTTTTCAAAAACGAAAACAATCTTTGTCCACACTAGCATTTTCGCACTGTTTGTGAAAATATATCTGTCCACACTAGAATGACTGAAAACACATGATGTGGAAGTTCAACCACACTAGACATGTCCCCATTAGTAGAAAAATCCTTTTAGAAATGGAAACGGTGATCTATCGCTAAATTGTAGTGACCAGTAAATTATTTGCCTTTTGCGAATGTATGCAGCATTCAAACTGTAGAAAAAGCTATTTAAATGCATGCGGTCAAGCAACAAAACAAGCATCATGAAAAGAAACACTTCTTTGTCTGCTATGTTAGAATATTTATTTTTTCTATGAAGGATAACCAATCAGGGAAGGGCCACATAATAAGTTTGAACAAATTAGAGCGTGATTAGTATCTTCATTTTCAAAAGTCCACATTTTGAGCCATCCACATTACAACACAGAGGCTGCATTTTCATAAGCATATGGCTGTAGAGAGCATTTCTTTTTCAAATGCCTTAAAAGGTTTAAAACACTTGGGTAGTGTGGACGAAAGGCAAAAACAGACTAAGTTCTGCATTTTTAAACAAAAATGTAGTAGTGTGGACATATCCTAAGTCTGGCAACCTAGAAACTGCATGAACTTATAAGACTGCTGAAAGGCCATAGGAAAGTGATTCCAGAACTTGACCAGATGTGAATTCAGTAGAGTGTTTAATGCTGCCTCATACCTGAGGACTCATTCATGTAGAGCTGGGAAAAGAGGTTCACTACAGGAAGGCAGAAGTCGGGATTGTTTTATGGAAAAAGAAATGGGAAATGTGAAGGTAGGAGGTGGGCAGATAAGCAAACCACCATGTCTGATTGACAAGGCAGGCTCAGAATACCAATAGACATTTTCTGGTTATTTCTACTACAGTATAAGGTCTACTTTGATTTGCCCCATTTTTTGTATTTTTAATTATAATATTTGCTCTATTGTTACTACTTTGAATAACATTATCTAAAACTAATTAATGGGAAATACATTCAAGATGGAAATCAAAAAGCATTTCTTCATACAAAGAGTCACTATAATCTGGCACAGACAACTTTTAAAAGGTGAGTTTGATAGCTTTTAGAACATCTGCATAATATATTTCACACACAGCTGTGTTGTATAACTAACCATGTAAGGCTTTTGGATTTAATAGTGTACAGTATCTTTTTATAATTCCTATTCTTCTTATGTACACTACATTCTCTGACATTTGTATTGAGTAAAATGCAAGAAAGTATGGTGGCAAAACACAAACACAAATAAAAATCGGTGCTAAAATTAAAAACATGCTATATATTATTAGTTGGAAGAGCATCTGATATTCACTGATCTGTGGATCAAAATTCTCCTTTATGCTTATTAGGATAGTACCTTCTCTTTTAATATTTTTTCATATTTACACATAACTATTATCAAGATTTTAAGTAAAGCTGTCAGGATCTTTTTACATTTCTTGGTACAGGACTTGTAAAAGGATTTATCATTCCAGCTTCAGGAATCTGACAAATCTGTTAATGAAATCTTGTCTATAGTATGTTAGTTGAAGGTCTATGCACTGCATAAGCAGATGTTCTTAAGGTCTGACTTAGCACTATTTTAGGCAGTTTCTTAAGATCATTTAATATTTCTGTGCACCTTTGTTGTGAAATAATCCAAAACTTAATAATAATCCTATATCATGGAGATGTAATTTTGTTCATCTGTCTGTTCTGTCATGAGCGGTTGCCATTTTCTGGCCCCCATCACTCTGTCTCACTTGGAGGGGTGAAGGGAGAAAGTTTGGCAACCAAATCTACATACTGTATCTACTTGAAATACTACACTATTATTTAATATTGTCCATGCTTTGATATGCTCTGTTATATTGCAAATAAGTGTCCAACTCTGATTCTATTCTGTAATATTGTAATGGCAATGACTCTTGCATCAGCCAGGCATGAATTAGTGCTGAGTCAGTAGAAGTAAGTGCTGATATTCAATATTTAAATGAGCAGCTTCAGGGCCAACTGCAGGGGAGCTAATAGTAAGAGCAAGTCTGGCACAGTCACACTATCACCGTTCTCGTGGGGATAAAGCCAGAAGTGCTTTTAAGAATAGCAATCTACTTAGATGAATAAAAATCCATAGGATCGGAGCTGGCAAGAATTATGCAGTGCTACAATACTTTATAAATACCTTTGTCTTTGCTTTTCTTTCCACTGCCCTTATATTTTCATAATATGTCAGTTTCAATCCATGGTGGTGTTTTAGCTGAGAAAAAAAAAACTGCTTACAAAGTTTTGTGAAAAAAAAAAAAAATTATATAGCGGAAGCAATGACTAGCAAATCTTTACAGAAAGGTAAAAACATTTTGAAGATTAGAAAACATTTTGTTACTTTAAAGTATATGACCCTTACATGTGATTAACAAGTCTGAATTTTTTTCACAACCATGGTATACAGTAATCCCTCCTCAATCGCGGGGGTTGCGTTCCAGACCCCCCCGCGATAGGTGAAAATCCGCGAAGTAGAAACCATATGTTTGTATGGTTATATTTATATATTTTAAGCCCTTATAAACTCTCCCACACTGTTTATAAATATTCCCCACAGAGTTATACAGCATAATCCCTTTGTATTCTCTTAGATATTAGGTAAGATTCATTGAAATTATGTATATAAACACACTGTTTATATACAGTAAAACCTAAATATTATTTTAAAGATATTGAGTGTCTCCGATATCACATATGTTACAGCCATTACGATAGACAGGGCACCAGCAATAAATACGTACAATGCAAGAAAAATATGTATACAGTAAATGTGTGTACAGTGACACTAAACGTACGTACATGTACTAAGCACTGTAAGAAGAAAATTAATTATGGTTACTCACCAACAATGACACGATGACTTGTCCGATAACAATGAGTTTAATTTTACTGCACAACAAAGGAGAGTGTTACAGCCCTTGTAAAGGAGCCACTTCAGGCGATTGTGTAGCACTGCCGTTGTTCTTCTTCTGGCAGTCTTCAATCCAAATCCCTAAAGCAGATTCCATCCAGACTACTGCCTTATTACATCCACTTACAACTCGTTTTGCACCCTGGTTAAAAGGACGCTGCAGCCGTAGATCTTATATTCCTTTCCTACTTTTTAAATAAAAAGAATCGTAGCCTTCAACAAATCCAAAACGTTTACCTTTTCGGCAATCGTTAACATCTTCTTCTTGCGCTTGGGCACGGCCCCTGAAGCAGTAGCAGATTGTTTTGGAGCCATAATGAAGGGCTTGACTATGCACAAAGATAAACACTAAAGAGCACAACTCTTTACACAGCGAAACACGTTGATGCTGAATGAGTGAGATGAGACTTCCTGGTTAACACTGCATTCAGCACGCAGGAGCTCAACTGCGTGCTCTGATTGGTTAGCTTCTCAGTCAGGAGAACTTAACTGCGTGCTCTGATTGGTTAGCTTCTCAGCCATCCGCCAATAGCGTCCCTTGTATGAAATCAACTGGGCAAACCAACTGAGGAAGCATATACAGGAAGTAAAAAGACACATTGTCCGCAGAACCCGCAAAGCAGCGAAAAATCCGCGTTATATATTTAGTTATGCTTTCATATAAAATCCGCGATAGAGTGAAGCCGCGAAAGTCGAAGCGCGATATAGTGAGGGATTACTGTATTATTAATTTGACATGAGAAATTGTGTTCTGAAGTGAAGTATATATAGATTTCACAAATAAAGTGCCTATGTTTGCAGTTAAAAATGGGGTCCATGGGGAATGAATCCAAACATAACACAAAAGCCTTAAAATTTACAGATTATATCAATTTTACATCAAAGTCAAAAATGCTTTTGAGTATCGCTTTTAAGATTGCACAAATGCTGTAAAACAGCTTATTTATGTTTTTTCAGGAACAAAACTTAGATTTTGGTTAGATTCCATCATTTGTTAACAACATCCAGCAGTGCTCTTCACATCATTGCCTGTCTCCGTCTGCAGCCACCTTTTGCCCCTAGGTGCATGGTTTCCCTCAGCTCGTGAGTGCTGCTATTTTTATTTTAAGTGTTTCCAGCATTAAGACAAGATTATTCTCAGGCACCAAGCTTGTGTGGGTTAGTTCATATTAATCAAATAAGTTGTAGTATGTACAAAAATGTGATGACAATATTCTGTTATTTTGCTCAGAAATTAAATATGGTGTCTCACAGGGCTCAATACTTGGACCCTTGCTGTTCTAACGTTATATGTTTGGGAACTGTCATTTGCGCATACACATGCATGCAAATGTCTTGATTTTTCTCTGATATTTGGGTTTCAGTTTTTACAAATTCACAACAATATATCTCAATAAAACAATTAATTTTGAATAAAAGCACACTTGTTTTGTTATACCTTTTGTGAAAGTATTTATTTGATATATGGACTTCAGTCTTCACACATTCTACACTTCACATCAACATCATGTTGTCATTACTATAATATATGAAAAAAAATTCTGTTTTAGCTGTGTGTTCAACATTTCTTGCCTCACATTTCCTATGTCATTCTACATTTAAACAGATTGTTGTAGACATGGAATACACATGAAATGTATACATTTCAAATAACAATGTTTCGTGTACCTATTCTCACATGCATGCACATAGGAGGCAGTTAATATTGTATGCCAAGACAAAGGTTGACTGAATACAATAATGCTTATTCTCCTTCCCCAGAAGGGAAGCCACTCTAATTCTGCATCCAGCTCCTCCACAGACTCCACTTCCAGACTACAACTACTGCCAGGCTCTGACATCACTTCCTGCAAAGCAGTAGACCCGCCTCTTCCTCCCCTTCCTCTATAAAAGCCCAATCTCTTCAGATCCCCAGCAGTACAATTTTGAACACAGTCTTTTGTGATTATTCTTTTTTGAGATCCCCTTTTTTCTTAAAACTGTCAAATACCGTACATACTCGCGAATAAGCTGGGTCTTGAAACCCGAAAAATCGATCATAAAATCAGACCTCGACTTATACACCCGTTCAAAAATGCAAAACTTCATTTTTTTACACCTTCTTGCATCCTTCAATCTCACACCAGTTTCTTCAACACATCGGATTTTGTTGCAGCAGTGCAGTTACCAATTTCTTTCACCACTTCAACGACTTTTAATTTAAGACCAGCTTTATATTTTCTTCTGATCAAACACTCCATCATAGATGAGGGATGCTCTTACGATAAGGGTGTATGAGGGTGTGAGATACAAAAAACACAAAACAGTGCAAATGTCGCTTTGGAATAGTTTGGGCATTATTGTGTGGTCACGTAGGCGCAATACATAAAATAAATAAAAAGGCAGTGTGCTCCATGGTTACTCTCTCAGGTGGGCATTAGCATAACATAATCTCTTGGACCAATAGTGTGAGTTTTTTGCATTAGACTTATACAACCGACACTATAAAATACTGGAAATTATATGGTAAAATCAAGCTCTGACTTATCCGCGGGAGAACTTAAACGTGAATATATACGGTATATGGGGTGGATCCCCAAACCTTTTTGACATCGCTCTGTCTCTCATTACACTATTTAATTCCTTACAACTCATTGCCAGATAAACACTTCAGCACAGACTTGAGCTGTAAGAATTGTAGCTGGGTGATGCCTTCATCTGGCTGAATGGGGAGTTGAGTGCAGGCTGTGTGCTGCTAATTGATACATTTGCAAAACAAAAGTGATTATTGTCAGACAATTTCTGCAGTAATAAAGAACTATGAGCTTCCTGGTTTATGTTAGGAAAATTTAAGGAGTGCAGGGTAATGAGAAGTGATCTGTGGCACTGTGCTGATTTTAAAAAAATAATCACGCCCCGCAAAAGTGCAGGCTGTAATCAGGTGTGAGCATGCTTTGGTTAGAGGATGGCAGGTGTGGTGCATTCGCACCTGTACCTTGTTAGGAGCAGTTGAATAAAAGGAGCCTGCATGGGACAGAAGGGAAAATAGGGAGAAAAAAAAAAGACCCATGTGAACAGCATCAGGCGGACGCAGGTGTTAAGGAACAGCAAAAAAAAAAATTATAAGCTTCAGGGATTCTAGTGTTAAATAACGAGATACCAGCCTACTAAATACTTCAAAGATTAAAAAAAACACAATAATGGGAGGTAGGGCTTTGAACTACAGGGCTCCAAAGCTGTGGAATGATCTGCCTGCTTATATAAGAGATGCCCCTTCAGTCTCAACTTTTAAATTTAGGCTGAAGACTCACTCCTTTAATCTACCATAGCCTGATTATAACTGCTGATTAGCCATGCATATGGTATCGGTTTGTTAGTCATTTGTACAAAAGTATAAATAATACAATAAACTATTACTAACCTTCCTCTGTTTTGTTCTCTTCTTGGTATCCTCCTATGGCACTTGGTGTGAATGCTTCTGCTTCCAAGCTGTTTTTTCCTACTTGCTCTATTTTCCAAGCTGAAATTGGAAAAATCGTTTGAAATACTAGGGGCATTAAAATCAATGATTGAAAACATACTGTCATCAGATTCTGAAAAAATGCCTGATTTGAAAAATTCTGAACTTATCCTTTAAGCGATACATACAAGCTGAAAAGTCCTATAAAACTATTCTTTAAAATCCCAAATTTTGTATATTCTATGAAGCTATTTTAATCAAATGGTTCCCTGGCACCAACATGAGATTATTATTTCAAATATATATTGTGCTCAATAGATGTTTAAACATATTACTTTTATTCTAATTCATTTTTGTATTCAGGGACTTCCCCATGAGATTATTTGTGTAATGTACAAAGGTTTCCTGTTAAAATGTTCTAAAACAGAAAATCTCTTCATAATCCAGACTATTTATGGCTGCTGCCTTGATCATTTAGTGAAGATGCTTAAATCTCATCTGGATAGCAACTCTGTGTTAATCAAGAGTCTTCTCTTTAGCTTTCAATATTCTGAATTGCCTCCCTTTTGACAAAAAATAATATGGCACTTGGCAGTACAATTTAACATTTTTCTTCTATTTAAAAGTGGCTATTCACTCTAGCAACTTAAATTGTATACTTCAAGGTTTATTCCTTTGTTGTTTCTATTACAGTATAAAATTGTGTTATTCTGGAAGCTTTAAAATTCATTCTTAAATATAAAAACCCTTGATGATCACCAGAATTACTTACATTTTAACCCCCTTGTCTACTTTATTTAACAGGGTACTGTGGTAGTATAATGCCTGCCTCACACCTTCATTTGAGTCCCAGCCTGAACACTCCCTATGTGAAACATACACATTCTCCCTGTGAGCTTTTTTCTGCATACTTAATATTTCCTCCCACATCTCAAAGATAACCATGTTTGATGAATCATTAAAAGTAATTTGGCCCTGGTTGTATACTTGGTAACGGATTGACAGGTGACCTGAAGCTGCTGTGATATGCTCAAAAGCCCTGTGATCCTGAATTTAATTAAGCAGGTTCATAATTGGATGAACATGCTTATCTAACATGTTTCTTAAGTACTGTTAATGATACACCTTACATGTACGATAAGCACAATTTGCTAAAATATAACCCAGCCACAGGGGATGCAAACCCAGCCACAGGGGATGCACAATCCAGTCCCAAGCCCTGATAAATGGGGAGGGTTATGTCAGGAAGGGCATCTAGTGTAAAATTTTGCTAGATCAATATGTGGACAACAATACAAATTTCCATACTAGATCGGTCAAGGCCTGGGTTACCAACGCCTGCCAACAGTGTGCTGGTGGAAATTGGGCTACTGTTGGCTCAAAGAAGGAGAAGAAGAGGTGGGAGATGTGTCCGGAGGCAGGAGAAAAGGAGGAAGGTAAAGAGAGTGGAACTGAGAGTAGTAACTTTGAATGTTGGCAGTATGACTGGTGAGGGGAGAGAGTCAGCCAATATGATGGACAGAAGGAAGGTTGATATATTGTGCGTGCAAGTCACTAAATGGAATGGGAGTAAGGCTAGGTGGATCGGATGTGGATTCAAATTATTCTATCATAGTGAGGATGGGAGGAGAAATGGGGTAGGGGTTATTCCGAAGGATCAACATGTCAAGAGTATTTTGGAGCTGAAAAGAGTGACAGACAGAGTAATGAAGCTGAAAATTGAGGTGTGATGATGAATATTGTTAGTGCATATGCCCCACAAGTTGGGTGTGCGATGAATGAGAAAGAAGACTTCTGGAGTGAGTTGAAAGAAGTGATGGACAGTGTATCCAAGGGACAGAAAGTGGTGATTGGAGCAGATGTCAATGGACATGCTGGTGAAGGGAACAGAGGAGATGAAGAGGTGATGGGTAGGTATGGTGTCAAGGACAGGAATGAAGAAGGTCAGATGATAGTGGATTTTGAAAAAAGGATGGACATGTCTGTGGTGAATATGTATTTTAAGAAGAGGGAGGAACATAGGGTGATGCACAACAGTGGAAGAAGATGCACACAGGTAGATTATATCCTATGCAGAAGAGTCAATCTGAAGGAGATTGAACACTGGAAAGTGTAGTTAGGCAGCATAGGATGGTGGTCTGTAGGATGAAGTTGGAGATCAAGAAGAGGAGAGTGAGGACAGAGCCAAGGATCAAATGCTGGAAGATGAAAAAGGAAAACTGCAAGGTTGAGAGTAGGGAGGAGGTAAGACAAGCACTGAGTGGCAGTGAAAAGTTACCAGTCAGCTGGGCAACTATAGCAGAGTTAGTAAGGGTGACAGCAAGAAGTGTGCTTGGCGTGACATCTGGACCGAGGAAGGAGGAAAAGAAAACCTTGTGGTGGAATGGGGAAGTACAGGAGAGTATACAAAGGAAGAGGATGGAGAAAAAGAAGTGGAATAGTCAAGAGATGCAGAAAGTAGACAAGAGTACAAGGAGCTAAGGCGTAAGGTGAAGAAAGAGGTGGCGAAGGTGTGAGTTGTATGAGAGGCTGGACACTGAGGAGGGTAGAAAGGACCTATATCGCTTGGCTAGACAGAGGGACCGAGCTAGGAAAGATGTACAGATTAGGGTCATAAAGGATAAAGATGGAAATGTTCTCCCAAACGAGGAAGGTGTGTTGAGCAGATGGAAAGAGTACTTTGAAAGGCTGATGAATGAAGAGAACGAGGGAGAGAAGGTTGGATGATGTGGAGATAGTAAATCAGGAAGTGCAAAGGATTAGCAAGGAAGAAGTAAGGACAGCTATGAAGGGGATGAAGAATGGAAAGGTCATTGGTCCAGATGACATACCTGTGGAAGCACTGAGGTGTTTAGGAGAGATGACATTGGAGTTTTTAACCAGATTGTTTAATGATTGTTTTTTAATCTTGTTAAATGAGAGGATGCCTGAGGAGTGGAGAAGAAGTGTACTGGTACAGATTTTTAAGAAAAAGGGGAATGTGCACAACTGTAGTAACTACAGGGGGATAAAATTGATGAGCCACAGCATGAAGTTATGAGAAAGAGTAGTGGAAGCTAGGTTAAGAAGGGAGGTGATGATTAGTGAGCATCAGTATGGTTTCATGCCAAGTAAGAGCAGCACAGATGTGATGTCTGCTCTGAGGCTGTTGATGGAGAAGTATAGAGAAGGCCAGAAGGAGTTGCATTGCATTTTTGTGGACCTGGAGAAAGCATATGTCAGGGTGCCTTGAGAGGAGTTGTGGTATTGTATGAGGAAGTTGAGAGTGGCAGAGAAGTAAGTAAGAGTTGTACAGGATATGTACGAGGAAAGTAGTGTGACAGTGGTGAGGTCTGTGGTAGGAGTGACAATGCATTCGACGTGGAGGTGGAATTACATCAGTGATCAGCTCTGAGCCCTTTCTTATTTGCAGTGGTGATGGACAGGTTGACAGACAAGATTAGACAGGAGTCCCTGTGAACTATGATGTTTGCTGATGACATTGTGATCTGTAGCGAGAGTAAGGAGCAGGTCGAGGAGACAATGGAGAGGTGGAGATATGCTCTAGAGAGAAGAGGAATGAAGGTTAGTAGGAACAAGACAGAATACATGTGTGTAAATGAGAGGGAGGTCAGTAAAATGGTGAGGATGCAGGGAGTAGAGTTGGCAAAGGCAGATGAGGTTAAATACTTGGGATCAACTGTACAGAGTAACGTGGATTGTGTTAGAGAGGTGAAAAAGAGAGTGCAGGCAGGGTGGAATGGGTGGAGAAGAGTGTCAGGAGTGATTTGTCACAGACAGGTATCAGCAAGAGTGAAAGGGAAGGTCTACAGGATGGTAGTGAGACTAGCTATGTTATATGGTTTGGAGACGGTGTCACTGACCAGAAAGCAGAAGACAGAGCTGGAGGTGGCAGAGCTAAAGATGCTAAGATTTGCACTGGGTGTGACGAAGATGGATAGGATTAGAAATGAGTACATTTGAGGGTCAGCTCAGGTTGGACAGTTGGGAGACAAAGTCAGAGAGGCGAGATTGCATTGATTTGGACATGTGCATAGGAGAGATGCTGGGTATATTGATACTGCAGATACTGTAACTATTTCCTTGTAAACATGCAACTTATTTTTTAATGATGATACTTCAGAATGATTTTCACTTACTCAGTGAATTCACTAAAGAATGATCTGAAAAGCTGCTGCCAACTTAGCTAAGAAAGATATTGATATCAGAACTCTTATCTTTGTTATTCTATACATATGCAACATGCGATATACACTAAAGAATTCCATAATAAATAAAAATAGCATTTAGAAATGGCCATCATACCCAAGTCTTAATGTTTAAAGATTAATACTCATTTCATTAATAATTTTTTCATCAACATCATGTTTATTTTTATCTTTTGCCTTGCTGTATGTCTGGAAAGTTCACACTCTGATTTTTTTTTCAGGAGCAGTTTAGTTGTGTCAGTTCTTGTACAGAACAATAGTTCTGTGTTTAAAGAGGAGAATTTTTGACAAATTTAACATGAGTAAGTCCTTGATGACCATCTTATTAGTCAATAGACTTACATACCAAGAAAGCAAATAAAAGTAAATGTGAGATCACTGCAGCTTGCAAATTCTCCTCCCTTTAACTTCAGCTGTCTTTTACTATTCAATGAGAATTCAAATGGTTTCAATAAATAAACATGCCATCATATCTTTATCGATGCCTTTGATAATTTTGAAGAACTGGCTAGCTCCTCGCACAGTCTTTCCTCGAGACTATACAGATTTAATTCTTTGAGTCTCTAAGTACAACAGGTCCATAAACGGTGAATCATATACTTAAAGACACCAGTAAAAATTAAAGTGAAGTGCATTTAAGACTTAAGCCGGGAAGCACGTCTTTACTCAAAGAGTTGTAGGAATCTGGAGCAAACTACCAACACATGTAGTTGAAGTAGAAATCTTGACCACCTTTAAGAAGTATCTGGATGAGATATTGTGACATCTTAGCTACAGTATTAGCTAAACAAATGAGCTTGATCAACTGAATGGTCTCCCTTTTGTTTAAGTATCAGACTAAGCTTCTCATCCCTTGATGAGATCAAGGATGCCCCTGGCTTGTCTGCTGTACAACAACTCAAACGGGGAAAACCTTGTGGATGCTTCTGGCAGTCCTGGCAAGAAAACAGTACAAGAGGAAGCAACTCATGACAATTCCACCTTTCTACTTGAAAACATATACTCAGCATCCGTTTTAATGTTTGGTTAAACCCTTCCACAAATCCATTTGTTTGAGGAAGGTTCACAGGCATCTTGTGGAGTTTTGTCTTTAGCAGTTTGGTGGTCTGCATAAGTGTCTTTAAAATAAAAAGATTTATCTGGTTCTTATGCTGATCTATGGAAACACCCCAAGTGTTCTGCCAGAAAATGAAAAATCTATCAGGCCACAAAAGCAGTTAAAATAAGGCATCAGGAGATCAAAGCATACAATATGCAAAAAGTCAGAGCAAAAGTCAAAATATAGAGTCTTAAGCCCAGAATGCTAAACAAAAATCAAAGTCAGAAGTAGTAGATAGAAACTTATAAACCAGCGGACTATAATGATAAATACAAGGAAAATTATGTCCAAGTATTCCAACTCTTGGATAACCTGGGGCCTCATGCATTCTCACTATAACATGAAGTAAGCACAAAAGCCGAAATATGCTTACGCACAGAAAAATCCAGATGCAGGAATCTGTGTGTACTCCAACTTCCACGTTCTTCCGCTATAATAATCCCGGTCAGTGTGAAAAGTAACGCACGTGCACGCGCCTGCTGTCCCGCCCCAATTCCTCCCAGAATTACGCCTCTTTGAATATGCAAATCAATATAAATAACCCTCAAGCTCAGCGTTCTGTGAAGAGACAACAGGAAAAGCACGGGGGAATATAAAGATATAAGAATTTAAGCAAATACCAAGTGGAGGCAAAGGAAAAACATACTATTTGTTGATTTAAACAGTGGTATAATCAACAAAAGGAAGTTGATCGACTGACATAGCGTGTCGGATAAACTCGAAAGCTCAAGTTCACAAAGTCGCACAGTGCCAAAATAAAAAAGAAGTCACATATCAAAGTCACCGTGAAAAGGCAATTGATGATTGGAATGAAAGTATGTTATTAAACATGGGAACACGATGGCACAGTAATTGTTCATGTCTCACGCAAGGTGCTGCTGCGCCATACGCGACCTTCGATGAAATACTTTATTGTAGCAGTACTGTCTCTTTCAAACATACTAACCTCCAATTCCTGTCCTTACTTTTCTTTCCTCAAATACCCAATCGCAACACAATCAGCTCTGTAATAGACGTGAAGCCATCTGTAAGCTTACAACAACGATTCTTCAAAACTTTTAAGGAACATTGAAATATCTTCATAGTACGTGTTTAATTATTTTATCCGTCTATCCTTCCAGTGTCACGCCAGCCTCAGTAAATATACAGCACGAGGCAGGCACAATACATGAACTTGCTAGCGCTGTGGTACTGTGTCCTCACATGTTTAATTATTAACAATACAGATTATTTAAATGAAGTTAAAGTTTTATCTGTATAATATAATCAACATATTTTGCTGAATTTCATCTTAGAAATGATATCGTCATATGTTATTTCGCACTTTATAAAGTGGCACAGGTTGTTCAATATTATAACCGTAGTGCAAGTTTACAGTGGGGTAATTGTACTTATAAGTACAAACAGTTCTACAAGGAGCAATTGATTGAGTGCGTTTATAATTCTTGGGATGAAACTGTTTCTGAACCGCGAGGTCCTTACGGGAAAGGCTTTGAAACGTTTTGCCATAGCTGAGGCAGCGTATGCTTGATGCTGTATACCGATAATTCTCTTTCCGATCAGCTGCTGCTGTGATTCCCCACTCAGATACAGTGATATAAATACTCCGAGTGGTGCAGTGAGAGTAATATGGAAAAAGATGATCTGCTGTGGCAACTCCTAACGGGAGCAGCTGAAAGAAGAAGAAGAAGAAGGTGCAGTGAGATTAACAACGCTAAAGCAGTTATGGTATTTGGAATACTATGGCTATTCCCTGGACCATTATATTGTTAAAGGTGATTTACAATCAGATGCATTACACTAATAAACAATATGAGATTAATTTCAGTGTATTTATAAAGCCGCGTCAGGAAAGGAAAGGATAACTACACAGGAACAGTAGCACTGCTTTGATGGTGGGTGCCGCCAGTCTGCAAAACCGAGCGGAAAACTTGAGTACGACAGGGTATGAGATACCGTGGAAATCTGTGTGGTTTTGCGCCAAGTTTTAGTTTTATACATCGCGATTAGAATGTGGAAACGTTCTTACACAACATTTCTGTGCGTACACACATGAGGCCCCTGGATATTCACAAAATGCCATTGCTGCATAACAGAAACAATTTTATATAACCTGTTTTCATACTTGAAAGTAGCACATAATGCTTTACAATAATAATGGCTAAAGACAATTACAAAATAAATTGACAAGTAAAGAACAGTTATTCATAAAAAAAAAAATATTTCAAACAGAGTAAATCACAGACAAAATATCCAGTTTAATAAAAATACTATATTCAGATGGCCTGGAATGAGAGGAAAAGAAAACCTCCTGGAGGGTGGAAAAAGAAATCTCAAGGAGTTCTGAGGTTAAAAGACAACTAAGCCACTTCCAGGAATTCTACAGTACATAAACGTGCCACCATCATGTGTAGCTTTTTTTATATTCCTAGCACCACAGATGGCTACAACATAATCAACATGCTTTTTGGCACAGTGGCCACAGTTATAATTCACCAATTGAAAGAAGTCTTCGCCGCACATGGAATACCACAAACTGTCCCATCAGAGGATGAACTCCAGTGTGTACCATGCTTTGGACAATGAATACACCCATATATACAGCAAGCTGTCAATACCGATCAAAGTAATATTTATGATGAGAATTAAAAGAAGACTGCTAGGTCACTAACAGAAAAACCACAGTGAATGCTTTCTTAGTGTCTTAATATAACAACATTCTATAACATCCATCCATCCATTTTCCAACCCGCTGAATCCGAACACAGGGTCACGGGGGTCTGCTGGAGCCAATCCCAGCCAACACAGGGCACAAGGCAGGAACCAATCCTGGGCAGGGTGCCAACCCACCGCAGGACACACACAAACACACCCACACACCAAGCACACACTAGGGCCGATTTAGAATCTCCAATCCACCTAACCTGCATGTCTTTGGACTGTGGGAGGAAACCGGAGCGCCCGGAGGAAACCCACGCAGACACGGGGAGAACATGCAAACTCCACGCAGGGAGGACCACATTCTATAACATTCTCCTGCATAATTGTTCAGAATCATGAAATTGACAAATCTCACAATGTAGCAAAAACAAAAATGTTACAGTGCTGAATGTGATATTTTTAATATTGTTGATATTATAATAAGAGTCTAAAAAACATGTACTACAGAAGTGGCTGTAATGCTTTATGCTAATATTTGTTAATGGCTTGACTTTTTCCAACATCCATATATCAGCTTTCTGGTGTAAGGAAACAAAACTAGAGTTTAAGTCTTAATGTATGGCAACATGGATAAAAATGAAAACAACATTTTAATTTCAAGCTAGCATTTTCAAATCATTATGGAAAGAATTGGGCATGTGCAGTTTGTCAGCCAAGAGTGGTTTCTTAAACAGAGCAAACTTGAAGTACAGTGATCCCTCACTATATTGCGCTTCGACTTTCGCGGCTTCACTCCATCGCGGATTTTATATTTAAGCATATCTAAATATATATCACGGATTTTTCGCTGGTTAGCGGATTTCTGCGGACAATGGGTCTTTTAATTTATGGTACATGCTTCCTCAGTTGGTTTGCCTAGTTGATTTCATACAAGGGACGCTATTGGTGGATGGCTGAGAAGCTACCCAATCAGAGCACGTATTACGTATTAAATAAAACTCCTCAAAGATATATGATATGCTTCCCGCGCGGTGCTTCGCATACTTAAAAGCCTGAACAGCACGTACTGATTTTGAATTGTTTGCTTTTCTCTCTATGACATTCTCTGCTCCTGACAGAGAGGGTGTGAGCAGAGGGGCTGTTCGCACACTGGCCTAGAGGATACGGACGCTACTCTGAAAATGCTGAAAGACTACCTTCACATTTCTCCCTTCCTTGCGGTTGCTTTATCGCGGTGCTTCACATACTTAAAAGTCCAAACAGCACGTACTGATTTTTGATTGTTTGCTTTTCTCTCTATCTCTCTCTCTGACATTCTCTGCTCCTGACGCACACTCCTTTGAAGAGGAAGATATGTTTGCATTCTTTTAATTGTGAGACGGAACTGTCATCTCTGTCTTGTCATGGAGCACAGTTTAAATTTTTGAAAAAGAGACAAATATTTGTTTGCAGTGTTTTAAAGTCACTGTCTCTACAACCTTCTGTGTTTCTGTGCAAATCTGTGACCCAAGCAAAAAATACAAAAATAACAATATAAACATATGGTTTTTACTTCGCGGATTTTCACCTTTCGCAGGGGGTTCTGAAACGCAACCCCCACAATCGAGGAGGGATCACTGTAAATGGAAATGCTGAAAGTAGGAGAAAAACAAAAAAAGCACCAGAAGAAAACACTTAAACACTGACTTCTTTATTGACCAGGAATTCTGCAGCTGCTTTTAAAATGTTACAAATCAGTATAAGGTTGCCAAAGCCATGAAAAATATACTAGTACACCATGAGTCCTGTCAAAATTAGTTATGTGAAATATACATGTGTTTTAAGGTAAGTATATGTAAGATGATGCAGAGGAATTAGGAGAGGACTATTTGCACAGTAAAGGTATATCAGAACATACCTGAAGTCAGTGCCTGATTACACACTGATTTTGAAAAGCTCCACTTTCCCCACCCACACTGCTATGCAAGACCAAGTGTTATCAAATTTATCCAGTTTGGGGGGCATTTTTTAAAAAGATTTGCTTTCAATGGTTGAAAGCAGCGTGGGTGGCTAGTCAAAACATGTGAACTAAGTGTAAGAAAGTGTGATAAAAGAACAATAGTTACATCAAAAATGTTAATAAGGCAGTTACATAATGTGGTAAACCTGTTATTTTGACGATTCAGGAAACATTCTTCTAAATAGGACCCTTACTTCAGCATTTCTATTAGTCTTACAAGAGTACTGTGTAATGTGGAATTCTGTAAGATAAAATAATCCATTTTTATACACCAGCTTTGGTGCCCCCAGGTTCTAGCCTATAAATAATCACACAGTTGCCGTTTCTTTTATGTGTGTGTCTGAACTAGGTGGAGGATTCCCACTTGTATTTGTCTTCAGCCACATTCACCCATACCTTCACCCCTGTCGGCAAACTCTACTGAATCCAGTGCATAAATTCATTTTTGATGAATTATTACTTTTTCAAGAACTTCATTTTAAAGGGCAGAATGCCTGTGTGAGGCCATTGTAACCTTAATTAGCTCCTTGTGCCTCCTGCATGTGGCAATTAAGCAAATTATGTTTACCCCTTAGCAGCATAGTAGGGCTAAGCAGCATTCTCAACTTCACCCTGACATTGGCTTTTAATGTGAACTTTTCATTAAAATAATAATTAACTAAGACCCATGATTAACTTTACTAGTTTAGAAGAAAAACACAGAATGTTAATACATGGGAGGAATAAAATATTTTGCATAAGAAGCAACATGGAGAAATGAGAGATGTTAATGTTGCTAGTATGGTAAATGCATACATCTGCATGTGACTAAATGAACTCTTTATTGATAATCAGAATCAATTTTATTCACCAGTGCTTAATGTATAGGAATTTAACTTGGTAAATCTGGAGCTGCTTATAGCAGAACATAACATCACATGCAAATATCATAAATAGCATAAGTCAAAAAGAAAAACTTCAAATAAAGTTGCAGAATAGTACAGTTATAAATGAGATGTGCAAATGATGTGCAAGTGGAAGCATGTGTGTGCATGTGCACATACATACATGTACATACTGTACACTTGTAAATGCACACACCTTCATACAGTGTATGATAGAATGCATGAATATACAACGAAGACAGGTTAAGTTACTGGTTTGAGAGGGTTATGGCTCTGGGAAAGAAACTATTGAGGTGTCTATTAGTTTCAGTTTTAATTGACCTGAAACGCTTACCAGAGGGGAGTTTTTAGAATAAGTGATGAGCTGCGTGGGATGAGTCCCTGGTGATCCTTATGACATGGTAAGTGACACAAGATGTTTACAGGTCTGCCACAGATAGAAAAGCACAGCCAATTATTTTCTTAGAAGACTTTACAACACACAGTAATTTAGATTTGGAGTGTGCCGTTGCTGAACCAAACCAGACAACAATGGAGAATGTGATTAGACTTTCAGTTATAGCTTTGTAAAATTAAACTAGGATTGACTGGGAAATATTTTATTTTTTAGATGGGGTAAGAGGTACAATTGCCGCTGTGCCTTTTTAGAGATGGAAGTGGTGTTAATGTCCCAGCTGAGAGTGTTTGTGATAGCTGTACACAAACATTTGAAGGATTCCACCATATTCACTGCAGATTCATTAATGTCTAGTGAGAGAGGTTGTAACTGCTATTTGTGAAAGTCAATAATCATTTCCACTGTCTTGGTCATATTGAACACTAGGTTGTTAAAAGCACACCAAGACACAAGACAAGACATCTCTTTTGTATAAGGTGTTTTGTTGCCATTAATAATTATACCATTAATGGGAGTGTCATCAACAAACTTAATGATTTTTACTGAAGGATCAGTGGATCTGCAGTCATTGGTGTACAAGGAGTAAAGTAGAGGGGAAAGTACACAGCCTTGAGGGGCACCTGTACTAATATAGAAACAGTCTGCGAGGTGGGAGCCCACAGTGATGTATGGTTTGCGGTTTATCAGAAAACTGTAAATCCATTTACAGATGTAAGGATTCGGTTCAGTCTGTAGAAGTTTAGTTCACAAGAGCTCAGGAACAATGCTGTTAAAAGCAAAATTGAAGGCATCGTCCACAGATCAATTTTCTCAATATGCAAACTGAAGAGGGTTGAGATCAGTAGCAGTAACAGAATTCAGAAGGATTAAAATAATCCATTCAAATATTTTCATTAAAACTGATGTAAGAGCAACAGGTCTGTAATCATTTAGACACCTTATTTTATCAAGAACAGGAACAATAACAGAAGATTTAAAGCAATCTGGTATGGTGCATTGCGCAAGAGACTGGTTAAAGATGGCTGTGAAGAGAGGAGTGAGCTGCCTGGCACAGTGTTTGATTGTTGTAGGTAAGACAGAAACCGCACCGGCTGACTTTTTGCATTTCTGTGTTGGCCTATTCCTGGCCTGTCTGTAAAGTGTCCTTATCACCAGTTTTATGGGCTTTGTCTTTCATCTGATGAAGATTCCATCATTTGGTGAACCACAGTTTTCCATTCCTAAAAATCACAATACATTTGCTAGGAATACAATCCACTTCATAGAAGTTGATATAAGATGTAACAGTGTCAGTCAGCTCATGAATGTTTTCACAATCATTTTTAAAAACATTGCAGTCTGTACAGTCTAGATAATCTTGTAATGATTCAACTGCCTCATCATTCCATGACCGAATAGATTTATTTACTGGTTTAGTTAATTTTAGTCTTTGTTTATAAGTGGGTAGTAAATGTACCATAACATGGTCAGTATTATCCAGCTGCACATGAGATAAAGCCTGGTATGCATCCTTTATAGCACAGTACCAATGATCCAAAGTCTATCCGTCCCTGGTAGGGCATTTAACAAGCTGTTTTTATCTGGGAGGCTCAATGGTTAGGTTTGCATTATTAAATTCACCCATCGCTATAATTAGGTAGTTTTCATGACTGTTCTCCAAGCTAGTGATGTAATCTGCCAGCTGTTGCAGCATTATATTCATGTTTGCGTCAGGTTTGATGTAAACTCCAAAAAGAAGTATTGAAGAACATTCTCTAGGTGAATAGAAAGACATAGAGTTAATAAAAAAATGTTCCAGATTGTTGTAGCAGTGCTTCAATTATATGGAAACATCAGTAAACCAATTGTTATTGATATTGACTGGTTTGTTGCAATGATCAGCATCTCTATCTGCTCTGTAAAGCAGAAATCCCAGCAGTTCTATTGCAAACTAGGGAAGTGATGCATTAAGCCATGTCTCCACAAGGCAATATGCTGAAGAGAGAAATAATCCTTACTTGTTGTGAAAAGAAGATTAAGCTTGTCTATTTTGTTACTCAGTGATCTGACGTTGGATAAAACAAGACCGGGAAGTGGCACTCAAAGTGCTTTTCCTGAACCACACGAGAAACCCTGCACGTCTCCACCTTCTTTCCTCTTCAGGTGGAAGTTGCGTGACTGGGAGTCAGAGTCTGCAATTGGAGGAATCATAAGTGGTAAATTCGTATGTAAGTGTCTTTGATTGGTTGAGGATAAAGCCCAATCCCAATAGATAGGAGCTAATGTTGTGTGTCTCTAGCTTGTCTATTTTTTTTCTTGGTGTATCTTATATAGTATGGTGTAATACAACTTACTTTTGCTTTTCCTGAAATTGCTGCTGTGTCTTTCATTTTGTATTTACTCAATTTAAAGAAACCTGTGTGCTGTTATCTGTAAATCTCAAGAGTTCCCAGTCTCTTAATAAAACTGGGTGGCGTAGTCGGATATTTTAACTGTGTCTAGTTTAGATTATCTATAAGTGTGACCTGACACCTGTCACACATGTCTATGATCCTCTGAAAAAAAAAACTACCTAAATTTTCAGCACAAATTACCCTTAACAAGTTTCCACTTGTGTCTCGGTGTTCTTGTTGAAGAAGGAATTATAAAGTAGCAGTAGGAATCCACCTTACTAATCCCATTCAAAATTTAGTAAACTTCCATCATGTCATTTCTTAATCTCCATTTGTTTTAACTTTATGAAAAGGTTTAGCTCTTCTCATTACTCTTACCCCACGGTCCTTGTACCCCAGTATTCTAGTACTCATACCCCATTTGCTTTTCTCTGAAGTTTCTCTAGTGTTGCTACAACTTTTTGTAATATCAAGGCCACAAATTTTCTAGATAAGGTATATCATACATTGCATGGGTGAGTGTTGATTTGTTTCAAACCTAGTTTTGTTAAACTTGACTTGTTTGTATGAAATGTGATTTGATTTTAATAAAATCAATAAAATGCTTAAAAAAAGATGTATAATATACTTGTAAAGCCTCGGCTATAATTCCTTTGACTTGTACTCCACACATCATGCTATATACTGTAATTTAACATTCTATTAGCCTTCATATTAATCACTTTGGTGTACTGCCTGGATGTGGACAGTGATGAACATGAACCAACTCGTAGATACTTTCATAAGGTGGACTTTCAGGTTTCACATTACGCCATTGTATAATCAAATCTAACATTTTGTGATAATTTACATTTGTTTACCCAAAATATCATCTGCTACA
>JANRMT010062842.1:2722007-2742843 GCA_026402145.1 Polypterus bichir lapradei | reverse complement strand
GCTCGCTTCTAATTGTTTCGCTGCCTTCTTAATTATATAATGCATGTTTTCTAAAGCGCGTTTTGTAGCTCTTCCTGGCTTTCTACGTAATGCGTGATTACGTGAGAGGCGTGATGATGTCATACGAACTCCGCCCCTCCAGCTGAACTCCATTACAGTAAATGGAGAAAAACAGCTTCCAGTTATGACCATTACGCGTAGAATTTCGAAATGAAACCTGCCCAACTTTTGTAAGGAAGCTGTAAGGAATAAGCCTGCCAAATTTCAGCCTTCTACCTACACGGGAAGTTGGAGAATTAGTGATGAGTCAGTCAGTCAGTGAGTGAGTGAGTGAGTGAGTGAGTGAGTGAGTGAGTGAGTGAGTGAGGGCTTTGCCGTTTATTAGTATAGATTCTTCATTATGTAAAGCACTTTGAGCTACTTTTTGTATGAAAATGTGCTATATAAATAAATGTTGTTGTTGCTACTGTATCAGTATGAAGAGAATTTTTAAAAGGCAATAATGGAAGGCAATACACAGCTCAGTCACATAGCAAAGAAATTTATAAAAAAAAAAAAACAGGAAATATTTTCTTCCTCACCCAACTAAACAACTCACTGCCCATATGTTCTATAATAAAAAAATTTAAAAATTAAATACCTTTATTTTTTCCATGGCAAATAGCAACCTATTTTAAGGATAAAAGCAGATGTATTGTTTTATTGATTGCTCACTCCATGAACTAAGACATGTGTGCCTACCTGTGTGCAAGTAAAGAATTGTTGTGCATTTTCATCAGGGGCCTTATGCATAACGCCGTGCGTAGAATTCACACTAAAACATGGCGTACGGACAAAAGCGGAAATGTTCGTATGCACAAAAAAATCCAGATGCATAAATCTGTGCGTTCGCCAACTTCCATGTTCTTCCGCTCCATAAATCCCAGTCAGTGTGAAAAGTAACGCATGTGCACGTGCCTGCTGCCACACTCCAAACTCCTCCTAGAATTACGCCTCTTTGACTATGCAAATCAATATAAATAGCCCTTAAGCTCAGTGTTCTATGAAAGGGCAATGGCAAAAGCATGGGGAGGAATAGAAGAATTTCAGCTAGTACTAAGTGGAGGCAGGGAAAAACATACTATTTGATGGTTTAAACAGTGGTATAAACAACAACAGTGTTGGAGAAACTCGAAAGCTTAAGTTCACAAAGTCACACAGTGCCCAAAATAAAAAAGAAGTTGTCAGATATCAAAGTCGCTGTGAAAAGGCGAGTCATAGCCCACCGTCTGAGTGTCATATGAAAGCTTATTAGGGTACAGAGAAAAGAAAAAAAAAATAGGGACACAGTGGGGAAAAAAGCTTGAAATGTCAACTTTAATCTCGAAATTTACACTTTAATTACGAGGTTTATTTTGTCATTAAAGTAGAACATTATAAACTTCATCTTAATATCGTTTAATTTACTAGTTTCTCAAATCACATTGTAACTAATGTAGCACATTAAATGCTTTGTTTTGTATATGTTCTTCTATGTGCTCTATGTGTGTGAATCACTATGTGCTTCTTAAACGGGCTTTCTCTTCCTCCGACAATCCATTACATTCATGATATTAAAGCTCTCTGAATAATTTAAATACTGAGATGTATACTTTATATCATTTTCATGATGATGGGAATTAAAGCATGTATTAAACATGGGAACACGGTGGCACAGTGAATGTTCATGCATCACGTAAGATGCTTGCTGTGCCACGCGCTGACTTCAATGAAATAATGTATTGCAGCAGTACTGTCTCTTTCAAACGTACTAACCCCCAATTCCTGTTCTTCCTTTTCTTTCTCCAAATACCCAATCACCACACAATCAGCTCTGTAATAGGCGTTAAGCCATCTATAAGCTGAGAACACCGATTCTTCAAAACGTTTAAGGAACATTTGAATATCTTCGTTGTACATATTTAATTATTCTATCCATCTATCATTCCAGTGTCGCGCCAGCCCCAGCAAGAATAAAGAGCGAGGCAGGAACAATCCATGAACGGAGCACCAACTCCTTGCTAGCTCTGCGACACCGTGTCCTCACATGTTTAATTATTAACAATATACATTATTTAAATGAAGTTAAAGTTTTATCTGTATAATATAATAAACATATTTTGCTGCATTTCATCTTAAAAATGATATTGTCATCATCTATACTAATAAAAGGCAAAGCCCTCACTGACTGACTGACCGACTAACTCACTCATCACTAATTCTCCAACTTCCTGTGTAGGTAGAAGGCTGAAATTTGGCAGGCTCATTCCTTACAGCTTACTTACAAAAGTTAAGCAGGTTTCATTTCGAAATTCTACGCGTAACGGTCGACAACGTCCGCCATGTTGAACTTTATTATTTATGGCCCCATCTTCACGAAATTTGGTAGGCAGCTTCCCTGCGCTAACTGAAAACAATGTACGTACTTCTTTCGGTGGTATGATGCCACTGTCGGCCGCCATATTTAACTTTTCAACAGTCTTTGTTACTTATGGGCCCATCTTCAAGAAATTTGGTACGCGGGTTCCCAACGCTAACTAATTCCTACTTACATACATATATACGTTCATAGCCTGCAGCTCGGTCACTGTGTGAGGCGGCGTTGGGTCCCCCATCCCAACTCCTCCCACATTGTTGGCTGCCTGCCTATATAAGGCCGTCCGTCGCTCCGGTCTCTACATTCCCTTCCTTGCTTCGCCACGGGATTCATGTCTCCCTGCTGATAACTACAGCCTTTTTATTTAATCCACGGCTTCTCCACTGTTTTATTGTTCGTTTATTACAATTATAGTTATTGTGTAGGTATTTTAGACTTACTTTACATTGTTCAGGTACCCATTTCCTTTATCGTTCCAACCGTACCCCCTTTAACATGTCTATCGAGGTGATCACCATCGATCAAAGAACTGTCACTTACCGAGTGGTTTCCATGCCCGGAGATGGCACCTGCCTTTTCCATTCTCTTTGTTACATATTGCACGGCCATATCAGGGTCACTCTTGATATCCGGAGGAACATTGTGTCTTATGTATTGAATGACTGGGACAGGTTCAAGGTGTGGTCTGATGACGGTACAGGAGATAATTATACTACACAGGAGCACTATAAGAGTGAAATGCTTAAGCCCTTCACCTATGGTTCTGCATGTGTGAATTGTTCGATTGTCGCTTTCAAGTGTATCGAAATGGCCAAATATTTTACACCTTTCGACAACCGCCAATGCCTCTTAAACATTAAAGTTATCAATGAAACCGGATGTATGCTTACAACGCTTGACAGATGCCAAATGTCACTTCAACACAAGTCCTGCAAATATTGTCGTAATTGAAACAAACCATGAAACTCAAACTGATTATGACAGCAGCAATCCAAGCTGTGAGATTTGAGACAAGATTACTTTTCACATAGCCAACTGTACGTTGCATGCTTAAGAGTAAGCTCAGCGCACAGCTTGGTCATATTACCACCAGAGGGCCGAACTGACAATGTGGTATACAAAGAGATCCTTAACAAATAATTATTGGTATATTTTCCCTCAGTTTAAAAATGTTTAATTTTCTTCTTAATAAAAATTTTAAGGCAGTACTTCACCACTGTGAAGTGCGGGTATTTTGCTAGTATGTAAATATGTGCTTTATAAAGTGGCTCAGGTTGTACAATATTATAACTGTATCACAAGTTTGCAGTGAGGTAATAGTACTTATAAGTACAAAGTTGTACAAGGAGCACTTGATGGACTGATTGAGTTCTTGGGATTGAGTTTAGAGTTCTTGGGATGAAACTGTTTCTGAACCTCAAGGTCAGTACAGGAAAGGCTCTAAAGCGTTTGTCGCATGAGAGCAGTTCAAATACACAGCATGGCTGAGGCAGCGTGTGCTAGATGCTGTATACCGATAATTTTCTTTCCGAGCAGCTGCTGTAAAGCTGTAATTCAACACTGGGACACAATGATATAAATACTCTGAGTGGTGCAGTGAGAGTAATATAGAAAAAGATGATCCGCTGTGGCAACCCCTAACGGGAGCAGCTGAAAGAAGAAGAAGGTGCAGTGAGAGTAACAACGCTAAAGCAGCTATGGTATTTGGAATTGTTTGGCTATTCCAAGGACCATTATGTTGTTACAGATTAATTACAGTCAGAACTAAATCTTGCCTTAAACTAATAACAATATGCAGTTTTTCAGTGTATTTGATAAAGCCACGTCAGGGATGTGGATGTAAAAAAGAAAGGGAAACCACACTGGAATACAAGCACTGCTTTGACGCTGGGTGCTGCCAGTTTGCAAAACCGAGTAGAGAACTTGCATACGCCAGGGTTTAAGCTACCGTGAAAATGTGAGTTGCCTTACGCCAAGTTTAGGTTTTATAAATCGCGATTTGAGTGTGGAAACGGGAGTACGCAACATTTTTGTGCATACGCACCATTTATACATGAGGCCCCCTGGTCTCCAAGAATGACTTATTTTAAAATAGAGGAAAGTTTTTTCCACAACATGGGCAATTTGTCTGACTTTTTGGCTTTGACACTAGCTAAAATCCAAGACAATAATAAAAAATCTCTCAGTCAAAATTTGTAGTTGTCCTTGTGGCCTGCCATTTCTGTTCTATGTCACAAAACATACCTGACAGTATTTCAGACTTTGAAAATCACATGTATGCAGAAGTTCTTGCAGATATACAATGATCATTCTAGAATAAATGTACAAACAAGGCCACATACAGTAAGGTTATTAGAGTGCACTGTTTTGCAAGTCAATCTAACTGATTTCAATTTTTACTTAATGATATTTATTTCCAAATATAAGCTCTCCATATAATACACTTATACAGTATAGTCAGAATACTGTAACATGATATGCAGAAACTTTTCTAGGTTAGCTGCACTTTGAAAGTCAAGGTTTAGCCCCACTAACATTTGTAGGCAGATCATTCCGCAGTTTATTAACCCTACACATAAAGGCTGTGACTAGTTTAGTTTTATTATAACATCACACCTTTAAGTAGGTCTGCATCTTGAGATTAGAATTTTTAAGCTAATATGTTCATAAGACCCACTGCATTAAATCCTCTGGGACAAAACCTGGAACCAATGATGAATGGCTTAAAAATATTTATGTTAGGTAGTGGCTAGCAGTGGTGGCTGGATAGTCTTTGGCCTTATAACCCCTGCAGATTTTGGTTTCTTCTTCAGCTTATCTCCATCCTGTGTATAATACTAACCTGCATCTAGCCCTGCAAGCAGGTCCTCCAACTTGCAGGGAGAACTTGGGTGTTTGTGGCAGGATTGCCTCTCCAGCCACTGTAAAAACCTTATACTGTTCCATTCCATTTGAACTAGTGTGTTGCTGAGGTGTCACCTGTTGCACGGCTGCGCTGTGGTCCAAATTTTGGATCCTGAAGTGGTTTGTTATGTGGTAGGTGTGGCAATGTGCTGTTTCAGTTCACAATCCCAACCTCACTCTCCAGCTTATCTGGAATTTAAGGTTTTTTTTTTGGTCCTCCCGGCCATCTGAGCTTTTCATCGGACTCTGTTTAGAGACTTACAATGTGATATTATACATAAGGACTCAACTTTTTATATATTAAGTAAGCTCTTAATTATTTATTTTTATTACTTATTCATTATTATTCTTACTTAATTTAGTTTTTCTTTTCTTGTGAATCTTTGACAACTTGTCACTTTGTGCTGCATCCAGTGTCATAGAAAAAATGTTGTTTCTTGAGAATTGTAGAACCCATCACTTACTCTACTATAAACTAAAGCATCCATTACTCATCACAGGGCTTCAATGTAATATCTATCATAATAAAAAGAGAATATTCACTTTTATAAATAGCAACTATGTAAGGTGTTGGTGTATTTTTTCCAGTGTGATTCATTTTAATCTGACATGGTTCAGCTCAGACATTCCCTTAAGACACTTAAACAGGTTTTGTCTAATGCATGATGAGTAACACATAAAAAATGGACACATTCAGAGAAACTCAAGTCTGTCAAGTACAGAAGTGATTGTCCATTAATCTTAAAACCCCAATGGTTTTCCTTCAATATTTCTGGAAAGGGTTTTAATAGGATTTTTTTTTCCTTCTTCTTTGAGCCAAGTGTACAAGTCATTCCACCAGAGCTGAAAACAGCCAGTGCAATAAACAAAACAGATATTGTTGTTGCATAATTGTGTTTTTGTCTTTTACTCTTTGCAGTGAGACATGGTTCAGACTAATATGTATTGTAAAAGAATACAAAAGACAGCATAAAGGTTTGGGGTTTCCGGCCCCGTATACTGTAAAAATATTGCAAGAAAAGGTCAAAAAATATAAACATAAACTGTTCATATGCGTGACGCCATACAAGACGTCGGCGGCCATTTTATAAGGGCGGAGCCGGAAGTGGAGGAATGCTGGGAAGGAACCGTGAGGGAGGATGGGACTGATGACATCAAGGAAGATGGCGGAGGAAGGGCGGAAGTAACGTACTGCGGGAATGAGGCTTATGGTGGCGGAGCGTCTTTTTTCCTGGAAGAAAGCAAAGGAGAAAGGTAAGTACTCCGCCACTCCCTGCCGGCGAACGTCTTCCGAAGCGCGTTAAGGTCCGTCCGCGGTCTCCTATTCGCGCGTGTGTGACACGACCCCCCCCCTTAGCCCAAGACCGTCAGGTCAGGCAGACCTAACCGAGAGGTCGTGGATGCGAGAGAGGGCATCGGCATTGGCCTGAAGGTTGCTGCGACGATAAATGACCGTGAACTTATAGGGTTGCAGGTCCAGAAACCACCTGGTGACCCGTGGATTTGACTCCTTGTGCAGGGACATCCACTGAAGCGCAGCGTGATCAGTCACTAGAGTGAATTCTCGACCCAACAGGTAGTACCAGAGATGGGTTACAGCCCACTTAATGGCCAAGGCTTCCCTCTCCACTGCCGCATACCTGGTCTCTCGGTCCAGCAGTTTCCGGCTTAAGTACATCACAGGGTGTTCGACACCATCGATGCTTTGGCTCAGCACGGCGCCTAGGCCTGTGTCCGAAGCGTCGGTCTGGAGGACAAAAGGGAGCCCAAAATCAGGGGTCCTTAATACGGGTGCCGACATTAGGGCCTTTTTTAGGTCACTGAATGCGTGTTCCGCCTTGTCGTTCCATACCACGTGTATGGGAGCGCCCTTCTTTGTTAAATTGGTCAAGGGTGCTGCCCTTTCGGAGAAGCGGGGAACGAACCGACGGTAGTACCCCGCCAACCCCAAGAAAGCCTGCACCTGTCTCTTGGTATTCGGACGGGGCCATTCCAGGATGTCTTTGATTTTGGAACATGGGGTCTCGCCTGTCCTCGTCCCACAAGGTAGCCTAAATACTTGGCCTCCTTCATGCCAAAAAAACACTTACGGGGGTTAATGCGGAGGCCGGCTTTAGCTAGTGTCGAGAGGACAGCAGAGACCTGCAATAGATGTTCCTCCCAGGTGCCGGAATAGATGACGACGTCATCCAGGTAGGCGGCACTATAGGACTGGTGGGGCTTCAGCACTCTATCCACCAGACGTTGAAATGTCGCTGGGGCCCCGTGCAGCCCACATGGGAGGACTTTGTATTGCCAATGTCCACTAGGGGTGCTAAAGGCCGTTTTTTTCTTTTGCAGATGCCGTTAAGGGAATTTGCCAGTACCCTTTCGTCATGTCAAGAGTAGTCAAGTGAGCCGCACCCAGCCACTCAAGTAGGTCATCAACGCGGGGCATCGGGTAGGTGTCGAACTTGGAGACCTGATTCAGACGTCTAAAGTCATTACAGCACCTCCAGGAGCCGTCCGGCTTGGAAACGAGGATGATAGGACTGGACCAAGGACTATGGCTTTCCTCAATAATGTCCATATCCAACATCAGTTGCACCTCCAGTTCCACTTCAGTGCGTTTTGCCTCCGGGAGTCTATAGGGCCTCTCCCGGACGACTACCCCGGGGTCCGTGACTATGTCGTGCGCAATCAGTGATATAAAAAACAAGAACTGGAGGAAAAGAAGAAGCAGGACAATGGTAAGCAGTAAGAACCTGTAATATCGATTCAATTTAATATGCCACTGCAGGAGCGTCTCACATATTTAAAATGAATGGATGGAGTGTTTAACAGCAGTGTAGGATAAAAAGTGATAACTTATCAGGTGCGAAAAAGTAATTGAATTCATTGATATTACATTAATTATAGATGGGATGAAAGACAACATCTGACTAACAGAGGAAATCAACAGCCCAAAGTCTTTCATCCAGCTGGCGGTGAAAGCCTAAACACAAGTTTAGTGAACCAGCGAAAGGCACAGAAGCAACTGAAAACTTCTTAACAATGAAGAACATATTGCTAAATGTAAATTAAATTTATTCCCTTTCTGTCAAGGGAATCTTTATGTGTTTTAGATTTTTCATCTGCTATTACAGACAATACTCCACTTAAAATTGATATTTTTTGTATAGTATTTACCCCATGTGTTTTATAGTAGTGGGTGAGAAAAAAAAATATTTCATGTTTAGGGGAGAAATCACTTATTAAAGACTCAAATTCTGTGGGACCCTTTGGTGACCAATTCTGGACAATGACAAACAATCTGAAAAACGTCCATGGAAATAAGAAAAGTAATTCTCATATAACTTTTGTGTTGCGTAATCTACATGTCCATTACCCATTTGTATGGTCAAGACACACAAAATGTGTACATTTTTTGCTAACATATTATTAAGTTACTTCTGGAAAACTCAGTGTTGAAGATCAACAGGAAAAATGTCATTCCCACTCATTCCCCCTCATTTATTGGTCAACATTCCTGTTTTCAGCATTTAATCCATATCTGTTACATGCAGCTTAGCGCAACATCCAACCTTATTATGTTTTCCTCCTTCTTCTCTTACACCTTTTAATATTGTTATTATTAGTATGATCTTTGTAGTGAAATCGGTGTTAGTATCAAAAAACTACAATATGTCATTATGATTTCCAAGGAAAATACAAATCTTCTTCATGAGTGACATTTTGTGGCTCGGGGTGCAGTAAAATAATGATGTCAATCATTTCGAAACATGAACACCTACTCCTCACTGGGTGGGCGTAGAATGTTTCATAATTACTTCTCATTTACTACTTTGTGGTAGGATAAACTCTTATTCTAGTCAGAGTTTTAGTGCAGTTCCTAGGAGTTATTCTGAGATGCTTGATAAACACAGGGACAGAGCTTTAATGGGAGCTAACAATATGACAAAGTGGACAAATGATGTAGATACGTTTTGGACATGTAAGCCATTGTAGGCCATTTACATGTACTCACACAAAAATGTGTGGAATAAACTATACAATATAAGCATTGTGTAATGTTCATTGGCCTTACAATGTGATACAGAGATTTCTTTGTGCTTTACGAAGAAGTTGCATGCAAAGTGTTAAAATACAAGTTCAAGAATGAGTCTAGTTCTGGTGATAAAAAAATACCTATTTTATCACATTTTAAAATGGTGTACAATTACATAGTACATACAAATGCAATCACATACCTAAATGGGCATCTCTCTGTCTTCAGAATTCAATAAAATGCATTTTCAGGGCATAAAATTTAAGATCTAATTTCAAGAAGTGGTAGACACATTGTAAGAGCAGACATCAAGAAAAACAAAATTCAAAAGCATAAGAAATGCTTAGAGGTTCATTTACTAAGCAGTTTGATGAAATTTAGCACTGAATATATTCCTTTAGCCATATGTCTTATCTGTCACGAGAAATAATGGAAATTTAAACTACATAAAGGCTAATGTGATGTTGTACTCTATGCTGAGCACAGCTGAATAAAGAAACTGTTGGCTGATAAAACAAGAACTTACATTTATGAAACAATATACATAATGTGGATTGAAAACCCATTTTAAATAATTATAGGTAGGCCTACTTAAAAATAAATACAGAAAATGAAAGCTCTGTGTCAATTAGTATAATTAAAGTTCAAGATTCAATTTAAAAAAGCAATGAATTCCAATTAAACATCTCATCTGTTTTGCTGGCAAAAATAATTGTGTTCAGTACAACTGTCTGATTATCTAACTTAGACATCAATGTATAAAATACACAACAATGAAGTTTTGACAGGTGGACTACCTATACAGCACAATGTCCTTCTAATGCTTATACAGGGGTGGGCAAAAATATGTTAACAATTGTTTGCATGGAAAAAGACATACAGGTTTATGGTTATTCAAATACCTTTATTAACTCAAAAGAATTTCACAAATAATATGAATAACTAAGAGAATAATTAATAAACAAATAATGATAAAAGAATGAAATCTTTTGCAACCTCACAACTGTAAACCTACTTTTGCGCACCGTTGTACTGGGGGTGCACAAAAGGAGGTTTACAATTGTGAAGGTGCGCAAAAGTAGGTTTTCAGTTTAGAGTATGCAAAAGTATTATTGTAACGGGTGTGCAAAAGTAAGTTGACAGTTGTGATTTCGCAAAACAGAGTTTATTGTTGTATTATCAGTCATTTATTTTTTATTGTTTTTATTTTAATTTTATTATTATTAATTTTTTATTTTTTTATTTTTATTATTTGTGATGTTCTTTTGAGTTAATAAAGTTAATAAATAAATCCTGACAACTGTAAACATACTTTTGCCCACACCGTATAAGCAATCAAACTAGTTTTTATTTTTAAGTTTTATTGGTATATTTGTGACATTCTTTTGATTTAATAAATTTAATAATGCTATTGTTTTAATGAGGCTATTGGAATAACCATAATCTGCACGTCTTTTTTTCCATCTGAACAACTGTAAATCTACTTTTGCCTACCCTGTATAAACAATTGAAGTCCAATTTGCTGTACAGCAGGTGCGGAAAAAGAGTTTTATGGTTGTGAGTGTGTGAAACGCAGAGTTTATTCTTGTAAAGTGGTGTGCAAAAATAGGTTTACAGTTGTGAGTGTATGAAACAGTTTACTCTTGTTCCAGGGTATGGAAAAGTAGGTTGACAGGTATGAATTTGTGAAACACATTTTTCATTCTTGTATTATCAGTTATTTATTAATTATTGTATTTTTATTGGTATTATTTGTGACATTCTTTTGAGTTAATAAAATTAATGAAGCTATTGTCTTAATGAGGCCATGGAATAACCATAACCTGCATGTCTTTTTTCCTTCCGAACAACACTGTAAAGTTACCTTTGACTACCCCGTATAAGTAATCGAAATAGAATCGATTATATGGCGGATGCGCAAAAGGAAGTTTACGGTTGTGTGTGGGATATACAAGAGTTTATTTTTGTATAGACTGCTTTACTTATCTATCTATCTATCTAGACTATTTTACATATCTTTTTATCTATTATAGACTGCTTTACATATCTATCTGTTATAGATTGCTTTACGTATCTATTACAAACTGCTTCACATATCTTTCAGTTATAGACTACTTTGCATATTTATTTATTTACTGCTTACATATTTATCTATTACAGACTGCTTAAACTATCCATTTATCGGTTTCAGACGCTTTACTTATCTATCATAGACTGCTTGTACATATTTATCTATTAGAAGACTGCTTATCTGTTTATCTGCTTTACATATCTGTCTGTTTCTGGCTTCTTTATATATTGTGATGTTTTAGAGTTCTTTTGAGACCCTCCCCAATGGTGCTACATGCCAAAATGTGAGTGAAGCATCTTCTCGTGGGTGCAAGACAGTGGCTCAAGAATTACATGCCACCAGAAGTGGGGTGCTGCACCAATGGTAGGCTCATGATGCAGCTCCGACAGACACCCTGGTCTGTGTCTGTCCCAGAGTTTTTCCTGTTCTGTTTTGAACAAACAGCAACAGTGATGCGCTGGGACAAGAGAGGCTGGGCAGCTATTTTTGCCCCCTTTTTAACAGGGGAGGCCCTAAAAATTGCGCAAAACATTTTACCTGAAAGGCTTTATTATTATGACTTCCTGAAGAAACAGATCCTCCTCTGTATGGCTATGAGCCTCTTGACAAAGGGACATCAGCTTTGGCTGTGGCAGACTGATCCAAATCGCCCCATCCGGGAACAGGTCCAGGACTTAGTGGATCTGATTCAAAACTGGTTCTGTGGAGACACCTTTGAGTGCAATATAGAAAAGGTCACCTATTGATGCAGTCTTGTCAGAAATAAACAAAGACCTTTTTGATGAGATGCTCCAGTACGATATCCACTCACTGCTAGCCCTGACCCGCAGACTGGAGGGTGCCCAATCCTGGAAACAAAGGCACTTCGTCCCAGCCATTGCATCCCTGTCCGATATCCAAATACCGCAGGTGTGGGTCGTAGGCTCTGCCTCCACCTCCTCCTCGCCTTTCCTCAGAGCGATGTCTTTTGCAACTTCTCGCTTAAGTTTCTCCCTCTCAGATCCATGTTCCTAAAGGTGTGGACGCCACTGCTAGGGCCACATGAACTGACACCACAGACAGAAGGCCCTGTTGGAGGAACCCTTCAGCTGAGATCGAACGCAGGTGCTTTTGCTGTGATCAACAGGGGCATTGGGCTTGGGAGTGCCACCTCCAACCTTCATAGTCAATGGACTTCAGTCTACCTCAGGTATGCAGGTTGTTGGTTTCCGCCAAGGTGTTGAAGAAAGACAATTTTAAGATCTCTAAGTTGGCCGGACGCAAAATCCTGGCCCTGTTGGACTCTGGTAGTGACCTCTATGTAGTCTGTCATGACTTTTTCCGGCCAGCTCCCTACACAGACAGAATGGGTGAACATTTGCTGAGTTCATACATTATAAAGAATATGAGCCTATTTTACTCCCTCTGAAATTTAAAGGGAAGGACTTTAAAGTTTGGACTGACATATCAGATATTTCAGCCTGGCCTCTTTTAATCAGGAAGATGAATGCCTTCTTCCCACACATCCTAGCCACCTGCAGAATGCCCCTGCCTGTGGTAGATAGAAAGTGGTGCGTTGCTAACAATGTTGGTTGAGAAGCTGGCCTAGAGATTGAACCTGATTTGTCCAGTGAAGTAAAGGATGACCCATCACCTGAGAGTTCAGGACAACTGGAGGGCTCTTTGTATCAGGCACTTGCACCTTCAACCTCCACAAGTCAGCTAGCAGCTACCAACCAATGTGCTGCATCGGGCCCTGAGGAAGCGGGGACTGACATCCCAACATAGTTTCCACACCTGCAATTGGCCAACAGCAGCCTAGGCATTGCATTTAAACAAGTACATGTCACAAACAATGCTTACTATATGGAGTGAGAGGGTCCAAATTTCAAAACACATTTTTTGATTAAGGATGGTTTCTCATATCTGGTGATTTCTGATTGCATAGAAGAAGGGTAGGGTTGAGCAGTTGGTGGTCCCGAGTGGGCACAGAGAGACGGTATTAAAAATTGCTCATACCCATGTCTTTGGGGGCCATCTTGGCATAGATTAGACAAGGGATCACATTTCAAAAAGCTTTTATTGGCTGAATATGGGCCAAGATATGGAGCAGTTTTGTACAGCCTATTCTGACTGTCAAAGTATTTCTGCTCATAGACCTGCTAGGGCTGCCTTTTCACTGATGCCTTTTTTGGATGTGCCCTTTCTGAGGGTTAGGTTAGATATTGTTGGCCCACTTCCCAAGATTAAGAATTGTTGTCAGTACATGCTTATATTGGTTGATTATGCAGCAAGGTACCCCAAGCTGTTGCTAAGGCTTTATAAGAAATATTCATGCATATTGGCATTCCTCGTAAGATTTTATCTGACCAGGGTATGTCCTTCATGTCCCGTGTCATGAAGCAGCTGTGTGAAAATCTTGCAATTCAACAATTGAGCACCACTGTTTATCATCAGCAGATGAATGGCCTGACTGAAAAATTTAACAAGACTTTAAAACAGGTGATTTGGCAGGTCATTCATGACAACCCAACCTCCTGGGATACCGTGTTGTTCTTCCTACCATTTGCTGTTTGTGAATTCCCGATTTTCATCCACCAGCTTAAGTCTATTCAAACTGGTATTTGGCCACCGACCGTGAGGGGTGTTGGATATTTTCCAGGAGGAATCGACGAGGGGTCACAATGCAACACGCAGGGTGAGATATCTTAATTGGGTTGTTTCGCACCAAGAACAGATTTATAAATTGTCGTCAATCGTGATAGAGCATCAGCAGCACAAACAGGAGGTGCAAAAATGCAATTATGACAAGAAAAGCAAACTTTGCAAATTCAAAAAGGGCAATCGGGTACTAGTTTTGTTCCCACCTGATCCACATAAATTTCACGTCAAATAGCTGGGTCTGACAGTTCTGGAAGAAAAAGTAAAGTATAAGGTCAGGATTTCTGGCCAACAAATGCCTGTACGAATCTTACATGTGAATACTTTGGAAGAGTGGCATGAGCCCCAAGAGGTGCTGGCTATGGTAGCAGCAGTCTCTCAGACAGAGGTTACTATTGGTGACGATTTGACGGACACACAGAAGTTGCTGTCACCTATCGAAAGGAACTTGGATGTGTTTTCGGCCATACTTGGCCGAACAGAATTTGCAGAACACAAGATTGTAATGTAGCCCAGAGTTAAAGTACAGCTATTCCTTTATCAAGGAGAAGCAAATGCTCTAAATGGGTGTAATTTATGAAAGTAAAAGCAAGTGGCAAAGCCTAATTGTTATGGTCCCAAAACCAGAGAGCTTGGTTTCAGTTCTGTACAGATTTCAGATGCTTGAAGATCTCCCAAATTTGATGCCACCCAATGCCATTTATTGATGACTTGTTGGAGAAAGTTGGGCAAGCCTTGTATATTTCCACCCTGGATCTCACAATGAGGTGCCCTTTGAGGAGTCCAGTTGCGAGAAGAATGCATTCATCAGGCTTCCTTTCGCTCTCCATGGTGCACCATTGACTTTTCAGCGGATAATAGATTAGACCTCATTCCACATATGCTAGACGATATTTCAATTATGTGGTCATTTTTAGTAATGATTGGAGGTTGCATTTTGACCACTTGCAAGCAGTCCTTGATAGCCTGAGGCTAACGGGCATAAAAAAGTGCACCATTGTCTGGTCTGGATCCAGCTTCCAGCGCTGCTGGAGGATATTTATAGCATACACTGCCTCCGGAAAAGCCACCAGCATCTGCATGAATTCCAGTCAGGCATGCGTACAGTCTATTCGAACTTATCCCATCTGACAAAGACCTCAGAGCCTTTATTGCTTGGACATTGAGGCTCAGAAATAGTTTTATCCCAAGAGCTATAAACATACTCTATAAATCCATCGAGTGCTCCTGGTAGAACTGTTTATACTTATAACTACAATTACCTCACTGTAAACTTGCACTACAACTGTAACATGGTACAACCTGAGCCACTTTATGAACCACTTGCACTATCTGCACTAAATGTACATGTTTATTGTACTTATGCATTTATATTGTATATTTTTCATTGTTTTTTATAATATTATGTGACAGATAGGGGGCGCTGTTGTCCCCTTGAACCCTCGGATCAAATGCCAGACACCAGATAAAAGTCCAAAAGTTGACTTTATTATAATTAATAAGTGCACAAAGCACCCTACACTCCATAATACTCATACAATAATCACTAATAATCAATACAGTAAACAATCCTCTTCTCCCAGACGTGTTGCCACCCTTCCTCCCGACTACTCCGTTTGGGATCTCTCACAGTCTTTTAAAGTCCATGACTCGGAAGTGCTTCTGAACCATCAGTTCACGTGACTTCCTAGCACTTCCGGGTCAGATCAAAACTCCTTTTCTTCATCCCGAAAGTATGTCATTTCCCCCGTCGCTGTGACTACGACGTACTTCCGGGTTATAGGGTAAATAATAGTCCCTGGGCCTCCCTGCAGCGACCTCTGGTGGCCCCGACGTTATCCAGCGAGCTGTACAGGAAAACTCCATAGTCCATGATGCCCTGCTGGAATTTGGGGTATCTCTATGTCGCAGGGAGGGCTCCCTCTGGCGGCCTGGGGGTATTGGCCAGGATGAATGGCCGGCCATAGTCCACAATTATTATTATTGTTATTTTAGCATTTTATAGGAAAATAAGTTTATGGAAAATTTGATTATTGAATCTCATTGTACCATACAATGACAACAAAGGAATTCAATTCAGTTCAATAGAAGAGAGCACATATTTATAGATGACTAGCAAAATACCCGCGCTTCACAGCGAAGTAGTGTGTTAAAGAAGTTATGAAAAAGAAAAGGAAACATTTTAAAAATAATGTAACATGATTGTCAATGTAATTGTTTTCTCACTGTTATGAGTGTTGCTGTCATCAAAGATTTGATTATCATTATTTCTTTCAATCAGGTTCGTATTTGGAGGACGTGTTGTGCTCAAGTTACATTCCGTGTTTGTCAACCATTGTAAGGATAACAGGTTTCATTCATCGAAGTGTTCACTACCCAAATCACTACTCGTGAATCTAAGATGTTTAACAGGCATTCCAGGTATTAACTTGTGGATTTGCCTTCGAATATTTAGCGGCAGCGTGTCTATGAACTTGTGGAATTACCTGCGAGTATTTAGCGGCAGCGTCTCTATTAACTTGTGGATTTGCCTGCGAGTATTTAGCGACAGCGTCTCTATAAATTTGTGGATTTGCCTGTGAGTATTTAGCAACAGCGTGTCTATTAACTTGTGGATTTTTCTAAGAGTATTTAGCGGCAGCGTCACGAAGTTGTTTCCGTCTAGCTGCATCAGAAAATTTTAGATTTTTCTATGTGTTTTTACCATTTTCTTTTAACAAAACAAATAACAAAAGGAGCTATTTATACTGATTTACATAATCAAATAAGCAAAAATCTGGGAGGTGTAGGGGTGGGTCTATAGGCACCTGCACATGTGGTAAATTTCATGTTCATTGGGATTTATGAAGGGGAAGTACATTGAACGTGGCAGTTTATGCATCTGAATTTTTTTTGTACATACACACATTTCCAGTTTTGTCTGTACCCCATGTTTTAGAGTGAATTCTATGCATGGCATTATACATAGGGCCCCTGGAGTGTCATTTTGCTTTTTACTAATGAATCGACAGATCATAAAGGAATAAAGATGATAAAAAAAACAACTCATGGTAAATGTGTTTCTTTATTTCAACATCCCCTTTGCACAGGCAATTCCTGGGCTGGGATTTCAAGCTAGTACTTCAGTCATGCATGTGTGGAAACCTACGCATTGTGTGATTTCCTATTCACTTTACTCTTTGGCTGCCAACGCTAACACCAAAAGAGTCAGCCTCAGACTCTCGCAGTAACTTTTTTTTACATAAGCTGTGCCAAGAATGCTTGCACAAATGCTTTATGAATACTGGTTTGCGTAGGAACTGGTGTACACAGAGGCTCCCAGCGTAAGCCTGTTTTTGACTTTGGACCGCAGAAGGCACCTGTACAGAGCCTATTGATTTCAATCTGACATCTTTTAATAAAGAAATAATGATACATGAATAAACTCTGTTTTGCATATTCATAACTGTAAATCTACTTTTGCACACCGCTGTGCTAGAATAATCTCTGTGTTTCACATATTCACAACTGTAACCCTCCTTTTGCGGATCCCCTGCTTGTCACACAAAGTGCAATGAAGAAACTTTATAACAGCACAAAAACACAGACAAGCAATACCTTCAAACTAGGCCTGCCCAAGCAATTACAATCCAAACACAATGTCTCAGAGGCAGGTGTCACAAAACAACAGAGATTCATAATACAGTATTTAGAAAAAGCAATAGGCAGAGGAGAACTCACCACCACCATGAGTGCATTCACAATGAACCTCTAGAGACTGTGGGTTTCCCTCAGCCTTTATAGGATTGAGGGTAGTCCCTTTAAGTGATAGGGCATCCAAGATGGAAGGCTCAGTGCTCCCTTTCCTGTTAGGGATTCATAGATGCCACATGGTTTGCTGCATGGGGGAGACTTCCCTGTCAGCAGGAGGTTCCACCTGACCCAGAAGTGCTTCCTGGCTATGGTGCTGACGTATTGGAAGTGCTCATGGGTGCAACTTTAAAATGATTCCTCCACCTCACCCAGGGGAGTCAGAGTCTGGAGTAGAGGCCTGGGGCCTCATGTATAAATGGTGCGTACGCCTATTTCCACGTTCACATCGCGATGTATAAAAACTAAACTTGTTGTAAAGCCACACACATTCTCACGCCAGGTCAAACCATTGCGTACACACATTTTCGGCTCAGTTTTGCAAACTGGCGGCACCCAGCATCAAAGCAGTGCTACTGTTCCTGTGTTTTTACCTTTATTTATTTGAATCACATCCCTGACGTGGCTTTAACAAATACACTGACATTAACCGCATAACTTTTTTTAGTTTAAGGCATTTGATTATAATCAACCTGTAACAATATAATGATGCACAGAATGGCCAAACTATTCCAAATACCATAGCTGCTTTAGCGTTGTTACTCTCAGTGCACCAGTATTTTAACCCATTGTATCTGAGTGGGGAATCACAGCTATACAGCAGTTGATCGGAAAGCTCAACAGCAGATTGTGTCAAGAATGGAGAAAATTATCGGGGTACAGCATCTACCTACGTCAGCCATGCACACAGTCTATTTGAACTTCGCCCATTTGACAAACGCTTCAGAGCCTTTTTATTATTGTTGTTCTTGTTATTTTACCATTTTATTGGAAAATAAGTTTATGAAGGATTTGCATATTGAATCTCGTATCATACAATAACAAGAGTGCATATTTACAGATGATGACGACTGGTTTCTAAGTCAATTTAGATTTTCAGGGGCTATCTACTTGAAGCTCTTGATATCATTTTTAAGATGAAATTCAGTAAAGTATATATATTACACTGCGGTGGGCTGGCGCCCTGCCCAGTGTTTGTTTCCTGCCTTGCACCCTGTGTTGGCTGGGATTGGCTCCAGCAGACCCCCGTGACCCTGTTCGGATTCAGCGGGTTGGATAATGGATGGATGGATGGATATATATTACATTATACAGATACATTTTTACTTCTTTTTTTAAATGTTATTGATTTTAGTGTAATCATACAACATTCGATACAAATAGATCTATTTTAACAAAAATAGGATCAAAAACAAATCAACCTGAGAAAGAGAGCATGGCCAGCAGAGTAAAACTTAAAGCTAGTGAAAATAAGTAAATAGATGAATTAATAAGTGAATAAAGATAAATGGAGAAGAAAAAGAAATGGGGAGAGAATCTGCTTCCTCTGTGCTTTAAAAGCTTATTCTAAAATGTTATTGATTAGATCATGCCAAGTTTTGAAAAAGTTCTGCACACATCCTCTAAGTGAGAATTTGATTTTTTTCCAATTTCAAATATATACTGTAACATCAGTTACCCACTGACTTAAAAGGGGTGAGTTAGGATTCTTCCTGTTGAGCAAGATAAGTCTACATGCCAATAGTGTAGTAAAGGCAATTACAGTTTGTTTCTCCTTCTCCATTTTAAGCCCATCTTGAAGTACACCAAACTCAGCTGTTAGTGGATTAGGAGGGATTGTGACATCAAGGCTCTCTGAAAGGCATTTAAAAATTTTGGTCCAGAGTGATGTTAATTTGGTGCAGGCCCAAAACATGTGACCCATACAGATACATTTTTAACATTTAAATAATGTATACTGTTATTAATTAAACATCTGGACACAGTGGACAGTGCTAGTGATGAACTGGCGCCCCATTCAGGGATTGTTCCTGCCTCGTGGTATATGCTTGCTGAGGCTGGCGCACTCCTGGATAGATGGATGGAATAATTAAACATGTACTGCAAAGATACTTCAATGTTAATTAAAAGTTTTGAAGAATCGGCGTTCTAAGCTTACAGATGGCTTGACTTTTATTAAAGAGCTGATTGTGTGGTGATTGGTTACTAGGAGAAAGAAAAGAAAGGGCAGGAATTTGGGGTTAGTATGTTTGAAAGAGACAGTACTGCGGCAATAAATTGTTTCATTGAGGGTCGAGCACGGCTCAGCAAGCATCTTGTGGGAGGCAAGAACGATCTCTGGACAGGGCGCCAGGTCATCACTACCCCTGTGCCACTGTGGCCTTATGTTTAATACATACTTGAATTAATTTCATCATGAAAATGATATCAAGTATACATCCTAGTATTTAAATTGTTCAGAGAGCTGTAATATCATGAATGTAATGTATTCTGTGTCCTGTTGGCGTAAGAGAATGCCCGTTTAATAAGAAGCAAGTGGTGATTCACACACATAGAGTACATAGAATACGAAGCATTTAACGTGCTACTTTAGTTACGATGGGATTTGAGAAACCAGTAAATCAAAAGATTTTAAGATGAAGTTTTTGATGTTCTACTATAATGACAAAATAAACTATGTGATTAAAGTGGAAATTTCGAGATTAAAGTTCACATTTTGAGCTTTTTTTCCACTGTGACCCTATTTTTTTTTCTTTTCTCTGTACCCTAATAAGCTTCCATATGACACTCAGACAGTGGGCTACGATTCAACTTTTCACAGTGACTTTGATATCTGACAACTTCTTTTTTAGTTCGGGCACTGTACGACTTTCTGATCTTGAACTTTCGATCAACTTCCTTTTGTTATACAACTGTTTAAACAAACAAATAGTACATATTTCATTACCTCCACTTGGCATTTGCTAAATTTCTTCTTTTTTGCCCTTTCTTTTGCCATTGTCTTTTCACAGAACACTGTACTTAAGGGAACATTTATATTGATTTGCATGCTCAAAGAGGTGTAATTCTGGGATGAGATGAGGTGGGGCGGCAGGCACATGCACAAGCGTTACATTTCACGCAGACCGGGATTTATGTAGCTTTATGTTGGCTTACGCACAGTTTTGTG
>JANRMT010062842.1:2663220-2721997 GCA_026402145.1 Polypterus bichir lapradei | reverse complement strand
GGATTTATGTAGCTTTATGTTGGCTTACGCACAGTTTTGTGCATCTGACTTTTTTTGTGCGTATGCACATTTCAACTTTTCTCCGTACACCATGTTTTAGTGCAAATTCTACGCACGGTGTAATGCATGAGACCCCTGGAGTGAAGGCAGAGGAAGGGAGTTCAGTTATTGCAGATATTTTACGGAAGAAGCCTATAAGAAGGCATTTTTGTTTAATACAAATAGTTTGCTTAAACATAGGACTGTTGAAGTATAATTGTGAGTGGGGTTTGGGATCTGAGACACCTCCTACAGGCCACAGCATACAATAGCTTCTATGACATAACATAAACAATCCAGTTCATTAATAAAATATTGCTTTATTCACAGACATTCAGTATTGAATTAGCTGTTATTATAAAAAAATGTCCAGCAGCTCAACTGAGGATTACATGTGACAACTAGGTATATATGGCTTACCTAACTTGCAAGTTCAAAAGCAGCCACCTATCCTGGTAGTGCAGTTCATCAGATTATTCATGAGTGTATCGGAGAAAGTATGTCTTCATATTTAATCCAGCTGTCCTAGTGCAATTGTTAGACATGCACAATAGGTGATTCACAGGCGATCAAGCAATCAGTTTATTTCTCCTCAATCAATAACAATTGGCAATGGAATTTGAGGCAAAACTTATCTGAATCAACCAGACATTTCCACCAATGACTGGTAATCAAATAAACTTTTTTTCCACCACATTTATGTTGTAGGGCACAGGTTTCGAACTCCAGTCCTGGAGGGCTGCAGTGGCTACAGGTTTTCATTCTAACCATCTTCTTAATTTGTAACCTGTTTTTGCTGCTAATTAACTGCTTTGGCCTTAATTTGAATTAACTTGATTCAGGCTCCTTTGTTTCTGTTTCCTTAATTAGCAGCCAAATAATGGCGAGACACAAAACAACCCGCCACATGAGCAGCTCACCACATTACCTGAAAATAAAGAAAGGTGAAGGTCTCAGTAAGGTTGATCTCTCAGGTCACCAAAACATTTTGACGATGTCCTTAGAAAAAACAATAAATCAACAGTTTTGGAAATGTCTGCTGTGGCAGAATGAGATCAGCAACAAGCCACGGAATTAAATAACGGGTTTAATTAACAGCAAGAATCGCCTTCTCATTAAAAAACCGGTTGAGGTGAAATTGGTTGGCATTTGAAGCCCCAATTTAGCTGGTCATCTGTTGGCTCGTTTCAAATCTCATTCCTGTTTGGCTGCCATTTAATGAAGAAAAGAATCATTTCAGAGCACTGAATCCTTAAAAACAGGGCTATTAAAATGATGGGAAACATAATTTAATTAGCAGTGAAAACTGGTCACTGATTAAGAAAAGAGTTAGAATGAAAACCTGCAGCCACTGCGACCCTCCAGGCCTGGAGTTTGACACCCCTGTTGCAGGGCATCTGGTTCCCCTAATATTTACAACTAGTCTTTTACATGTTCGGTGAGAATGCTGAGTGAGGGATGTTTTTCCATAACCATAAGCAAAAGTGAATAACCACTGCTGCTGATCATCACTTTAGTCATTAAAACAAACCTAAAATATAAAAAAGAAAACTAAAACCAAAATAATAATAATAATAATAATACAGAAGATGCAAGATGTGAAGTTTGTTGCTGAACAATATACCACTGCTGATTCTACATCTAACTGGGGGGAAAAAAACTAAATTCAGCTGATCTCCACTAAACTGAGGAAAGCTCTTTGTTTATTGGAGACTTTCTTGACATAGTAAACTCGTCATTAGATACAGGGTCTTCCCAGACTGTCTTAAGACTGCTGTAGTTAAACCCCTACTCAAGAAAAATAATCTTGACTCCTCTGCTTTTGAAAAGTTTAGATCTATTTCTAACCTGCCTTTCGTAAGTAAAATTCTAGAGAAGGCAGTCATTATGCAGCTAAATTACCACCTCAATAAAAATGCTATTCTTGATAAGTTTCAGTCGGGTTTCAGAAAAAATCACAGTACAGAAACTGCACTCGTTAAAGTAGTAAATAACTTGTGGGTAAATGCAGACAGAGGCCATTTATCTGTTCTCATCCTCTTTAATCTGAGTGCCACATTTGATACATTTGATCACAATATTCTTAGAAATCGCCTTAGTCAGTGGGTAGGCCTCTCTGGCAGTGTCTTAAATAGGTTTGAATCCTATCTGGCAGGTAGAAAATTCTTTGTTAGTTGTGGTAATTATACTTCAAAGACACATGATATTCTATATGGTGTTAAACAAGGCTCTATCCTGGGTCCACTGCTCTTTTCAATCTACATGCTTCCGTTAGGTCAGATTATCTCGGGGCATAACGTGAGCTACCACAGCTATGCTGATGACATGCAGTGGTATTTATCAATAGCACCTGATGACCCCGACTCTCTTGATTCATTGACACAATGTCTTACACTGGCAGCGCTCCCCCCTCCGAACAGGCAAGTGCCAGGGTGCCGGTCAGAGGGGGGAGTGCTGCCAGTGCGTGGCACAAGGGGACACCAGGGAAGGGTGTCCAGGCAGCTGCTCTGCCCCCGTCTTTCTGTTTGTTGCAGGACCGGACCCTGGACGTGCAGTAGGACCCGCTTTGTTGGGAACCTGCCCTCATGCGACGGACCGTCTGACGTGAGGACTCTCTGCTGGCGAGGGGGTGCAGAGGGTGGCCAGCAACCGGACGTGAGCCGCCTGCCTCACATCCTCCCGTATCAGAGGAATCGGCATTCTTCCCTCGATTCCTCCTTTTCCTCTGGGATGCCATGACGGTCTGGGTCTGAGCATGGCAAGCGCTCAGATCCGATTCCGTCTGCGTCCCTACAGAGCGACGGGAGACTGCCGCAGGCTCGGAGCATAGGGCGCTAGGACCTAGGGCACTCATCAGCCCCTGTCCTGCCAGCCACTGCGATCTCTCCCTCCTCACCTCGTGCACAGCACTCCCTGCCGCGTCCGTTGTTGGAGAACCGCGCACTCGTTGCTGGTCATTAACATCACAGCCAATTTCGGCGGATTCTCCCTTATGCTGTACTCACCGTCCCCGCCGTACCGTTCCGGCTGAAGACTCCAGCGTCGCACCGTTTCGTCGCCATCCGTAGCACTTCTATCAATGCGACCACCTTCCTCTCCAGTACTTGCACTTCTGCCCGAAGGGCACGTAGCACCTGTAACAACCGCTGCTCCGCAGGCTGAAGGCACGCCTCCAGCTCATGCAGAGCAGCCGGCAAAGGCAGGAAGTTAGCCGACGGTGAGCTCACCTGTCTGTCAGCAACACACGGCGGCAACTTCCTGTGGGCCTCTTCCTCCGGCCCAATCGGGTCTCTCCCGGGCACGAGACGGACATTCCTTGGTCCCGCCTCTATACATTCATTGGCGGGCACACAAGACACACCGGCCAATCCTGTGCCTGTCAGCGGGTGGGACTTCCGGTCCGCGGCCATCTTTGCTCTCCTCTTCCTGGTGGACCATTTTGGGCTTTCGCGAGCAACAGCGGCTCCCTTTCCGCAGCTCTCGTAGCTGCTGCCGCACCGCTGGAGCCCCGCAAACCGACATGCCCCCGCTACTGACGCGGATCCGGGCAGCCCCTGCTCTGAAAACAAAAACTACATTCGCCCCCACAGGGCCTGTTGTCAAAAAGCAGGGAACTTACCTCCCGGATCCTGTCTGCACGAGGAAACGTCCCCGGCATGGCTTCACTAGGCGACACACCGTCGCGTGCGCCTCCAGCGCCGGCACGCTCGTCAGAGCCCGCTGCACTCTTGCCCTGGCCGTTGTCCTTCTCCCGCACCAGGTGAGCATCAGTCCCCCACGGTCCGGCAGTGGTCTGCTGGGCGACTCTTTGTCCCAGGTTTGTGGGCATGCCGCACCCGCGGCACGTGTGTGGGCGCACCTGCTGCGTCGGGCCGTCCACAAAATTATTTTGTGACGGGGCCCTCCGCCTTGAACCAGGCGGAAAGTCCCATCTGGGATGCCATTGTGGAAGCTGGCCCGGACACAGACAGGTGGACACGTTCATCTCACCCACAATCATGTTTATTTACAATAAAGTTACAAAAGTGCACCACAAAACCCCCAAAAGTCCCCAAAGTCCTGGCCACAACAATGCCTTTCTTTCATTTCAGGCCACCTCCTTGCCTCCACCAGCAAGCTCAGTCCTGTCCGCTCCCGACTCTCGCCCTGAATGAAGGGAGGCGGCCCCTTTTATTATCACCTGGATGTGCTCCAGGTGGGTTCCGGCAATCACCCGCCGACACGCCCGTGTGGCGGAAGTGCCGGCTGCCTCCCCGGAAGCACTCCGGGTGTCCCTGCTCTTCTTCCCCCCAGCACTTCCTGGTGTGGCGGAAGTGCTGAGGTCCAGGGCTCCCAAGGCACAGGAACACCCCCTGGCGGCGACCACAGGACCCTAAAGGGTGGAGCTTTAAAGCTCTGTGCCTGTGGCCCCCAAAGCAACCAGGATGGCGGCCCCCACGTGATCCAGGGGGCGCGTATACCCTCCTCCGGTCCCTCAAGGTGTCCCGGCCGGGTCGTTGCCCCTGGCATCGCTGACACCCTGCTCTCTCTTCTGTTCTTTTTCCAGTTTTCTCTGGTGGCGATTTGCGCCACCACCACCTAATCAAAGCACCATGATGTTCCTATATTGATGGATTAAAGGCCAGAAGTCCATGTGACCGTCATCATCAGGTCCTTCCATGAGAACCCCGAATACAATGAGAACTGATCATTTATGTTAGGTAGAATGCCTAGAGGGGGCTGGGAGGTCTCATGGCCTGGAACCCCTGCAGATTTTATTTTTTCTCCAGCCGTCTGGAGTTTTTTTTGTTCTTTCTGTCCTCCCTGGCCATCGGACCTTACTTTTATTCTATGTTAATTAGTGTTCTCTTATTTTAATTCTTACTTTGTCTTTTTTTCTCTTTCTTCATCAGCTATATTATTTGTATGAAAATGTTCTATATAAATAAATGTTGTTGTTGTTGAGGGGGCAACACGGTGGTGCAGTGGGTAGTGCTGCTGCCTCAAAGTAAGGAGACCTGGGTTCACTTCCCGGGTCCTCCCTGCATGGAGTTTGCATGTTCTCCCCATGTCTGTGTGGGTTTCCTCCCACAGTCCAAAGACATGCATGTTAGGTGCATTGGCGATTCTTAATTATCCCTAGTGTGTGTGTGTGTGCGTGCCCTGTGGTGGGCTGGTGCCCAGCCCAGGGTTGTTTCCTGCTTTGCGCCCTGTGTTGGCTGGGATTGGCTCCAGCAGCCCCCCTGACCCTGTAGTTAGGATATAGCGGGTTGGATAATGGATGGATGGATGTTGTTGTTGATTTGTTTATGTGTTGATATATCAGCCATTTCCTGCATTACAGCGTCAATGGAAATCACGCAACAAAAGTTTGTCATATCCTTGTTCATCCACTTTTTGATCACACTTCAATTTTGGGGTCCCACCAGACATAAGTATAATGTGGGAGGTAACCTTGCATGAAACACCTGTATCATACATTCACCTATACTGGGCTAATGTAGAGGTGACAATTAACCTAACCTACCGGAAGCTGGTATGTCAGAGAAAACCTTGGAGACACAGGAAGAGCTTTGAAGTAATTGTGTTAATCTCACCACCTCTTTTAATTTTAATATTTAGTCTCCTTTAGCTCTGCCAAAACAGCATCAATCCTCCAATAAAACCTCTCTACTCCCTGCACTGAAACTCAGTCCTTCCACCTATTTCTATGAAAACCAATCCCTCTCCCACCTCCAACAAAACGCCATTCACATTCTGCCATCTGACAAAACGCCATGGTTGAGCCTGTCTCCAACCTCTGCCAAAAAGCCTCTCTCCTCCTACCTCAGACTCAAAAAAATGAGAAAAATGCAAGCTGGATAATTTGGAAAGGTGTGTGGCAACCACCAATACTTTTTATAATGATGTCAGTCAACCCACCTAACTCACTTACCACTGGCCAATCGTTTGAAAGGAGATATGCATTTGTCAATCTTTATTTAAAAATTACACACCCTCTCTTTGTTTTTACATGCATTTTAGACAACCAATTATATTTTTCCCCTTTAAAGGTGTTTGTTGAAACTCTTGTAGGCTGCAGCTCCATCATACCTTACGTTTTGATTACATAATGTTATTGTAATTAGCATTTTAATGATCTGTTTCTAGTCAATATTATATGATATAAACCTCAAAATGATGATTTTTACATCTTTGACATTTAAAGAATTGCTTATTTTCTTTTTTCTATTATTTAACATTGGAGTAGTATCTTGCGGAGTTTAGGATGGTGGTATATTTTCTCCTGTTTTATTTATTTAGAAAAAATGTTCACATATTTCAATTAGAAGTGCATTGTTCACAAGTTGTAAAATATAGCTAAGCAAACACATACTGTAAACAGATATGTTTAATATAGTGTCTTATATACTAAACATGATTAAAATGTGCACCCATCACTACGTAATAGAAAAGTTACATTTTTACAGGAGAAAAATCAATGAAAGTAAACCCATCTATCCACATTGTAACATGCTTATCTAATTTCCACCCACATCATATATTGTACAGTGTATGAATATGGGTGTGTGTGCTTGGGCTCTGTTATGTACAATCACCCCATCTAGCGATGCACATATTGCTGGCATAGGTTTTGGCAGGAAGAAGGATGGCGTTTAGCAGGCAGGTGGAACATGGATGGCATTTTGTCAGATGTGGGAGGGGGATGGACTTTTTGTGTTGGAGGATGGATACCATTTTGAAAGAAATAGGAGGAAGAATGGAAATTTGTTAAAGGGTGAAGGATATCCTAAAATGGATACCGTATGCATGGCGGTAGCATGTTTTCCATATGTATGTAGTTTTTCTGTAGGTACTCTGTTTCCTTTATCCCAAAGCCATGCAAATTAGGTTAATTGGTTTCTCTAAATCATTTTTTTATTAGTAAATGAGTGTGTGCAAATGTGTCAAGTGATGGATTACAGTTTACACTACTTTGGCATGAATTAAAGAAGTATTAAATGCATGGATGACATAGCGCACAGGTTCTGTTCCAGTATTCAGTGACAGGATGGTAACAGTAAAGCAGAAGGAGTACAATTTCCTATAGACTTAAAATAAAAATTCATACGCATTAACTATGAACATGATATAAATCTTTAAAAAAATTGAAAAATACCAACAATAAGCGATTAATCCAGGAAAAAAAACAATTATCTTTATTTTGCTTGGCAAATTTAACAAAAATTAGTTTAATTCTACCAACATGCAGATGACTTAAATATATCATAGAGCAAACACATATAAGAAACATTTCTTTTGACACACCGCCCTCTAGTGGTCAAAAAGAATTAAGACAAAAACGACTGTAAAAGCAAATGGGAGAAGCACACAGCTATCCTCTTTATACTGCCCCCCATTTCATATCCCTATCATGCATGTAAATATAAAAACCATTTCAAAGAGACAAATTGCCTTCTTACATAGTATGGTCTACTAGTCACCCCTAAAAGGAAAGCTATAGAGCACATCTCCACAACATTTAGCATTTTTATTGAACATATTTTCCGTTTTACCACTTAAACATATTCTCTCTCCTAATCAATATAATTATTTCCTTTCCACAATGCTTATACAGTAGTGAAAAACATGTATTGATTAATTTAATCATCATCATCATCATGAAAGATACTATACAGAATGGAGCTTAAATGAGTGGCCAAGATTGTTAGAGCTTAAGGTTTGCCATGTGCTCTGAATGCTAAGAATACATAGTGGTTTGGAAACCAAAGTACAACATACAGTGTGAAGGTAAGGACAAAAAACAACTGTGCTGGCATATCCTCTGACAAATCACTGTGGAAGGGGTTACAAAATTTCATTTTGAAAAGGAGAACCATCTTGCCAGGTTTACAGCCAACATTGCATTAGGGGTTTAATTATACATTGCCAAAAGCATTTAAACTCCCCTTCAAATTGTTGAGTTCAGGTGATTTTGTTGCATCTAATGTTTACAGGTATATAAAATCAAGCACATTGATTGCCACGTAATCTCCATTGACAAACTTTGGCAGTAGAATGGGTTGCACTGAAGAGCTCTGTGACTAAAAATGGTACTGTTATAGGATGTCACATTTTCCACTAGTCAACATGTGAGATTTATGCTCTGCCAGATCTGCCCTTGTGAACAGTAAGTGCTATTATTTTGAAGTGCAATTGTCTAGGAGAAAGAACAGCTCAACCATGAGCCACTTTAAGCCCCAGCCCAATCTATGAATTATGAAATATGGTTTAAGAAATATGATCTATGGAATATTATTTCTGAAGATGTGCATTAAGAAATATGACTTATGAAAATATGAATTTTGAAATATGAATTATGAAATTTAGCCCCACACAAATGATAAATTATGAAACTTATGTGACCTGTGGCACATGCCTTAGTTGAAACACATAAGAGTGTAAAAATCACCTATCTTCTGATGCATCACTCATAATAGTGTTCCAGACTGAGTGTGAAAATGTGTTATCTGGAGTTATGAATCATACTTCACCATCTGGTAGTCTGATGGATGAGTCTGGGTTTGACAAATGCCAAGAGAACACAACCTTCTGGACTGCATAGTGCCTACTGTAGAGTTTGGTGGAAGAGGAACAATGATCTGTGGCTGTTTTTCAGGGCTTGGTGCTAGGCCCCTTGATTCCAACGAAGAATATTATTAATGATACAGCAAGTTAAGACATTTTAGACAAGTGTACCTTCAAACATTGTGGAAACAGTTTGGAAAAGGACCTTTTTCATTCCATCATAACTGTACCCCTGTGCACAAAGCCAAGTCCGTAAAGACATGGTTTCATACTCTTGGTGTGAAGGAACTCAAGTATACTGCACCTTCTTGTCCAACATCAGTATCTTATCTCACAAATGCTCTTTTTCCGAAATGGGCATAGATTCCCACAGCCACACAAAATCTTGTGGAATGCCTTCTCAGAAGAGTGGAGGCTGTTATAGCTACAAAGAGGAGGCCAATTCCATATACTTCCCCAAGGTTTCGGAATGGGATGTCCAAATATTTTTGGCTATATACTGCAGTGCATCTTAAGTGTGATATCTGTCTCACTGTTGTTTCTGCCAGCTAAACACACTTCTTTGTAGTGCTGAGTGTATACAGTTGGCAAATGTTCACATTTGTTGGTTTCCACTTCAAAAGGAGACATGTACTGTATTTTCATCCAAGAAACTGGCCTGGCCCCGAAGACCATAGAAGAAATTTCCCCCTGAGGGGTGAGAGATTTTTCTAGGCGAGTTCAAAATTGCTTCATACTGTTTATCAGCTTGAATGCCTCAGTGAAATACTGAAGGTGCAACAATCACAGACTCTCTTGGAAGATGGAGTTATTTCAAGTAAAATAGTCATGCATTTTTCTGTTTATTTTTTAAGCTATACTTGTGACTTTCTCTTTATTTTTTTGTGTTGTTTTAAGACTGCAAAAACGAAAGTAGACAATCAAGGGGTCAGTGAGTTGTGTTTTTTTATTTTTGTCATGTCTTGCTTGGTCTGTGAAAATACTTATCTGTTTTGTTTTGGTGGTTTTAGTGACCACATAATTCAATGGGCACATTTATTTTTTTTGTTTGAGTGTGATTTTACTTATTTTTAAAAATAAGTATGTTCTCTGCCTACATCTATTTGTTGTTATATGGTCACTAACACTTTTAGATGCTTTGTATCTATTGTTTTTAGTGGTTGCTTACTAAGGACTGGGAATGTATGAGATGTGATGTTATTACTAGTCTGCAACAGTATAAATGTCACCGTCATACACTTCAAAGTTGTCCCATTTTGTAGATGCAACATAAAAAAACCTAGCATTATTTCCCCAGTGTTTAAATTGACCTCTGGTTACAAACTCTTTTCTGTCCTATGAGCACATCCTTCAGTTAATATTTTAGCTCAGCTTATTTCCTATTTTTGAATCTCTCACTATGCTCCTTAATTACAATTTTTATACCATTCTCTGGGGTTTATTTACTTGATTCTCACTCTTTCAGTTTTGATCTTTGCTAGTTTGGTTTTCACTGACCCATTTCCTGATTCTATTTTTTCTCCAAACTGCTGACTATCATTGCAGTAAATACAACTCTGACATACAGCAGGTAGAATTTACAAGAAGAATTTGCAGGTTGCTGCCTCGCAGTTAGGAGACCCGGGTTCGCTTCCCGGGTCCTCCCTGCATGGAGTTTGCATGTTCTCCCCGTGTCTGCGTGGGTTTCCTCTGGGTGCTCCGGTTTCCTCCCACAGTCCAAAAACATACAGGTTAGGTGGATTGGCAATCCTAAATTGTCCCTAGTGTGCTTGGTGCGTGGGTGTGTGTGTGTGTGTGCCCTGCGGTGGGCTGGCGCCCATCCCGGGGTTTGTTTCCTGCCTTGCACCCTGCGTTGGCTGGGATAGGCTCCAGCTGACCCCTGTGACCCTGTAGTTAGGATATAGCGGGTTGGATAATGGATGGATTTGCAGGTTAAAGTCAGCCAGTATGTGGAGTGAGGTCCTTTTGTGAAGCTCAGTAGTTTTTAGGAAGTCTGTTTTACAAAGATATTTTTGGTAAGAGGGTGTAATGGCCAAGTGCTGAGAGCTGTGGGCCTCTTCCATATCCTGGGACTTCAACAGTCATAACTTAGATGGATTAGAACGAATGAGGACACATATAAAAAGTATGGTGCAAACTACATCGTAATCAGAGTCCAAAGTGCCGTGCCATTCTAAAAAAAAATTAAAAAAAGATCAATCCAATCAATAAATACATTACATTGTCAAAAACAGCAATATAACCAAAGTCTGGATCGTCACGACTGTTTTGTACCCCCAGTGATCCCTCCAGGTCTTGTAACAGGGCTGAGATGAAGGTGAACATGGTCAAATTTCAGGCACTCCTGTCCAAGCCACCTCAGTTTCCACTGGGATCTTCCTGCCACCTCTTTCAGTGTCAGCAGGTCCCTTGAGTCCACAATCGCTCCTGCTCCTCAGCTTGGCAGGTATGATCCACCCCTGGAACACCATTCCCCTTGCTCACCACGGAGTGCCCCGACTGCCTTGCCTCCTTTACTCAGCACTGGCTTGACTGCCTAATCCTGCTCTCTTTTTCTCTATTTTCCTCCAGACTTTTCTTCAGTCTCTTTTTATTTTCTTGCCCTTTTAATCTACTCAGACCTTTTATATAACCCTACAAGCATAGGTAGGTTAAATGACTCACAGAATTGCTAATGAGGGATGGTTGTGCAAATCACTCATCTGCATGTGTATAGCTAATGAATCCATTTCCCCATTAGTTCTCCATGACCACACATCTTTCCTGTATATATTTACACTTGCATGTCTGAATCGTATGGTTTTAAAAACAAAATCCTGCACCTGCTGTAATCCGCCATGGAATACTGACATGCCATACCACACATGGAATACAATTATTTTTTTTAGTCTGCTCTTTATTCCCCTGGTTGTTTTCTATTAACAAAAAAACTTTACCTGTTAATACTCTAACTTAAATATGTATTTATTAGGTACAGGTTCTATGCTTTTTAATAAGTTAAAATGTGTCCATAAGCTAAAGTTTGCAAATTTGTATATTTGATTAAAGACTTTATTGCATTAATACCTGTTTGCCCTTGTTTCAGTACATTCTTTGTTTTGTTTTGCAAATGACTTCTTTTAAGGTCAGGGATGAATAAATCGTAAAAATTACATAATTATTCACTTTTATTCCAAGTTTATTATTTTTTTAGCTGAAACGTCAAATCAAAAGAGCAGATTTTAACGTACTGTAACTTTGTATTTAGTCAGTTTTTAACCTTACTGTGTGTTTAATCATACAATTTATGTAAAATCCAAAACTATTTTATGAATTGATTTCAATGACTCCATGAAAGAAGGGAAACAGTTGGTATAAATCAAAAATGCAAATTGTTTTTATACTTTGAATTAAAACAAATCAGGTTACATTGTAAGCATTTTTTGTTATTATGTGATAGATCAAAACAGAGTCTTTTTTTTTTAAATGAAGTCTTTTCTTGATTTTAAACTTTAGGTTAAGTATGAGTCAGTGTACTTTTTGGTATTTGAAATTTCATTTTAGAAGCAATAATGAAAAAATGAAAATGAAAGGTATTTTCACATTTTGATTTTTGATTAAAGAATAAAATGAGAGAAAATAAGGTATTTTTTAATTTTGTGGTAACAAATAGCAGTCATAAACTTAAAATTGCACAAAGGGGTCTCGTCCGATGCGAGAGATGGACGTCTGAAGTGGAGCTCCGCTAGCAGCGGTGTTATTTTTTATATTATCTTTCGCGGCTTCACTCCATCCATATCACGGATTTTTCACTGGTTTGCAGATTTCTGCGGACAATGGGTCTTTTAATTTATGGTACATGCTTCCTCAGTTTGTTTGCCCAGTTTATTTCATACAAGGGACACTATTGGCAGATGGCTTAGAAGCTACCCAATCAGAGTATGTATTGCGTATTAAATAAAACTCCTCAATGATATACGATATGCTTCCCGCTCGGTGCTTGATTGTTTGCTTGTCTCTGTCTCTCTCACTCTCTCTGACATTCTCTGCGCCTGACGGAGGGGGTGTGAGCAGAGGGGCTGTTTGCATAGAGGCTGTTTGCCTAGAGGATACGGACACTCCTGTAAAAAATGCTGAAAGACTACCTTCACATTGCTCCCTTCTTTGTGCCGCTTTATCGCGGTGCGCATACTTAAAAGCCCAACAGCACGTATTGATTTTTTGATTGTTTGCTTTTCTCTCTCTCTCTCTCTCTCTGACATTCTCTGCTCCTGACACGCATTCCTTTGAAGAGGAAGATATGTTTGCATTCTTTTAATTGTGAGAAAGAACTGTCATCTCTGTCTTGTCATGGAACACAGTTTAAACTTTTGACTAAAGGGTGTTATTTCATGTCTAGAGGGCTCTAATAATGTTAACAGTGTGGGAGAGTTTATAAGGGCTTAAAATATAAAAAATAACAATACAAACATATGGTTTCTACTACGTGGATTTTCACCTATCGCGGCGGGGTTTTGGAACGCAACCCCCACGATCGAGGAGGGATTACTGTAATCTCAGAATTGAAGGTCTGCCTGGGAATCGAGAAAGTCCAAACCCTGTGAAATTCGCAGCTGAACTTTTTTCTAAAATAATCAGGGAGGACTTTAAAGCAGATTCTGAGATAGCAGCGGCTTACCGCGCATGCGGATCAAATACCTTTAGACCTAGATCTTTTATTATTCGCTTTGAAAGATTGTCATTTAAACTAGAGGTGATGGCACTCCTCAGAAACAAGCAAGAGATTATATATGAAAACAACCACATTCGTATCTTCCCTGACTTCTCTCCAGCAACAGCTACTAAACATGCAGCCTTCTACAACATTAAACAGCGGTTACAGCAAGCCAACGTCAAATACAGCCTCTTGTATCCGGCCAAACTGAAAGTGGAATTGCAGGGTCAATTCTATGTCTTCGCTACCAAGGAAGAAGCAGAAAAGGAATTAAGAAAGCTGATCCCGGAACTATTCTGATACATAATAGTGAGTCATGGCAGTTAATGATATGGCAAGGATTAATAATCTACTGTCTGATCTATTTGTTTAAAATACGGGTTTTTATCATCATATATTCTCACTATTACTCATTATTACTAGGGCTTTATCTGTTTATGTTTTATTGTGCTTATTGTGTTTAATTACTTTTTTTTTTTTATTTAATTATTTTCTCTATACCCTAAACGAGACTGTTCAACATCATACCCTTGGTTTGTTGTTATTGCTATTATTGCATTAACACTTAGTATGCTTATTCTAGACAAATTTCTAACTCCTTTCCCCGGGTTTATTATCTGGGTGTATTATCTTAATACACTAAGATTGCTGAAGATTATATATATTTTAAGTGCACAATTTCTTAGACTATATTGGTAATAGATATCTCTATTTTTTAACCCTAAAACGCCGCTGAGTGGGGGCTTGTTTTGCTTTGGACGTGCTCCGTCTCTGGGTATGTCAGAGGACTGGGACTGTGTGAAGTGGGTTCGAGCCTCACGTGGGGAGGCAAAAAGGGAGGGTGGGGGTTTAAGGGGGGGAGAAAAAGAGAGCAGGCTTGATCTATACCTAATCTATCCTTTTAATCATTATAATTATAACTACCAACGTAATAATAGGCTGCATGGCAATAACTCTAGGGGAAATAGGAAATTAAGGCTGAAGCTGTCTCACTTCCAGTTAAGACAATAAAATGACATCAAAAACTCAGAATCAATGTATCCATGATGGAACAGTTAACTTTGTGAGCTGGAATGTTAAAGGCCTGAATCACGAATTAAAGAGAAAGAAAGTACTCTCTCACCTAACAGGTCTAAACGGTAAAATAGTATTTTTACAGGAGACCCACTTACTAAGCAAGGATCAGTTCCGGCTGCAAAAAGACTGGACTGGCCAAATGTTCCATTCTAGTTTTACAAAGAAAACGAGAGGTGTGGGAATTCTCATACATAGAACAGTCCCATTTGTAGCATCAGATGTAGTATTGGATCCTGAAGGGAGATATGTAATGGTCATGGGAGACTTATCTAACTGTAAAATGATCTTGATAAATGTTTATGCACCTAATGTTGATGATAAGGAATTTATACAAAATTTATTTGCATCCATTCCCAATCTGAACACTCATAAAATTATAATGGCTGGGGACTTTAATTGTGTTCTAAATCTGCTCTTAGATATGACTTCTTCCACACGGGGAACGGCATCTAACACCGCAAAGATAATTACAAAGTTTATAACTGATCACAACTTATCAGACCCCTGGAGGTTTTTAAACCCAAACTCAAGAACATATTCTTTTTATTCACCAGTACATCATTGCTACTCAAGGATTAATTATTTCTTTATAGACAATAACTTCTTGCCTATGATTAAATCTTGCAAATACGATGCTATTGTTATATCTGACCACGCACCTATGATCTTGGAGCTAAAGTTACTAAGCCCCATACACTCACCCCGCAGATGGCATCTCAACCCTCTTCTATTAGCAGACGAGAATTGCACAGAATTTATATCCAAACAAATCAAATTCTTTCTAGAAACAAATACATCCTCAGAGATCTCTGCAGGAACACTCTGGGAAACTCTCAAGGCCTTCTTAAGAGGACAGATTATCTCATATCTTTCCCACAAGAAATAATTTAGAAACCAAGAAAGTAGCAGAGATAAAAAGCAAAATTACTAGAATAGATGAAGAACATGCCAGACTACTAAGCGAGACTCTACATAGGAAAAGGCAGGCTCTGCATTCAGAACTAAACCTCCTGACAACTAAAGAAGCTGAACAACTAATTTATAAATGAACATGGAGAGAAAGCTAATAAGCTTTTAGCTCAACAAATTCACAAGCAAGAAGTGTGCAATGCAATCTCAGTAATCACCAATGTGAACAGAGATGGAATCGTCGACCACAAAAATATAATGCACACTTTCAGAGACTACTGTAAATCCCTATATACTACTGAGTTTAAAGAAGACAATACACAATCTAATGCATTTCTGGATACATTACAAATACCACAAATAGACACTTTTAATGCGGAGGAACTTGATAAACCTCTGGCATTATCAGAATTACTAGATGCTATAAAATCACTCCAAGGCGGGAATGCAGCAGGCCCTGATGGCTACCCTGGAGAATTTTACAAGAAATTCTCCGCTCAGCTAGCTCCCCTCCTATTAACAACATTTACAGAAGCCAGAGATAACCAAACTCTTCCTCAAACTCTTCGCCAAGCACTAATCACCGTTTTTCCAAAACAAAATAAAGACTTATTACAATGTGCATCATACAGACCAATTTCACTTCTGAATAATGACGTTAAAATACTCTCTAAAATCATAGCTAGAAGGATGGAGAAAGTGCTTCCCTCGGTAATTTAACAAGATCAAACTGGATTTATTAGGGGCCGACACTTATCTTCAAATCTTCGACTCCTGTTTAATGTAATATACTCACTAACTAAATCAAACACCCCAGAAATATTATCATTGGATGCAGAAAAAGCATTTGACATGATTGAATGGAAATACCTTTTCACTACATTGAAGAAGTTTGGGTTTGGCCCGAACATTTGTGCATGGATCAAATTACTGTATACTAACCCAGAAGCTTCAATTTGCATCAACAACACTTGCTCAGACTACTTTAAACTAGAACGCAGTACTAGACAAGGATGCTTCTTGTCACCGCTACTGTTTGCAATTGCCATTGAACCACTGGTAATACATTGTCGAAATACTGATCAGATAAAGGGGATTATCAGAGAAGGACTGGAACAGAAAATTTCATTATATGCAGATGATATGGTACTGTATATATCAGACCCAGAAAATTCTGTGCCTGCAGTCTTAAAAAAGATCTCTGGTCTCAGAATTAATCTGAATAAAAGTGTACTCTTTCCAGTGAATTCTCAAGCATATAATATTAGATTAGACACCCTACCTTTTATCATTGCAGAACAGTTTAAATACCTAGGGGTAAACTTCACAAGTAAACATAAAGCTCTTTATCAACAAAATTTCGCCGTCTGCATGGAAAAAATTAAGCAAGACTTACATAGATGGTCAACCCTTCATCTCACACTAGCTGGAAGAATTACATTGTTAAGATGAATATTCTTCCTAAGCTCCTTTTTTATTCCAAAACATTCCAATATACATTAATAAATCATTCTTTAAGCAATTAGATTCAACAATAACCTCATTTATTAGGAATTCAAAACATCCACGCATCCAAAGAGCGACCCTACAAAGACAAAAGGCAGAAGGCGGCATGGCTCTACCTAACTTCCTGTTTTATTACTGGGCAGCAAATATACAGGCGATAAGAACCTGGACACAAATAGAAGAACATATACAGGCTTGGTCCGCAATAGAAGTAAAATTCTGCAGTACTTCGTTGTATTCCCTGCTCTGTGTTCCAATAAACACACGTTATCAGCAATATACTAATAACCCAATTGTGCTTCACTCACTTAGAATATGGAACCAATGTAGAAAGCATTTTAAGACGGAGAAGCTTCTATCTGTGGCACCTCTGCAAGAGAACCACCTCTTTCAACCTTCGCAAACATATGCAGTTTTTAATATCTGGAAAAAATTTGGAATTAACTTGCTTAGAGATCTTTATATAGACAACGTCTTTGCATCATATGAACAATTACATTCCAAATTTAACATTCCAGCTACACATTTCTTTCACTATCTTCAAATTAGGAACTTTGTTAAACAGAACCTTCCCGATTTTCCTCATCTTCCACCCTCATCCATGCTGGAAAAAATATTGCTCAATCTCAAGAACTTAGACACCATCTCTACAATATATAAAATCATTTTACAATCCCTCCCTTTCAAAGATCCAAGAGGACACTGGGAAAAGGATCTCTCAATTAATATATCAGAAAATGAGTGGAAAGTAGCAATGCAAAGAATCCATTCGAGCTCCATATGCGCAAAGCATACAATTATACAACTCAAAATTATATATTGAGCACATCTGTCTCGTCTAAAACTCTCCAAAATGTTTCCAGGGCATGATTCAACCTGCGAACGCTGCAACCAAGTCCCAGCCTCACTGGGTCACATGTTCTGGGCTTGCACCAAATTAACATTATTCTGGACCAAAATTTCTAATTACCTTTCAGACAGCCTTGGTCTCACAATCCCTCCTAACCCATTAACAGCTGTGTTTGGGGTTCTTCCAGAGGGGCTTAAAGTGGAGAAAGACAAACAAATTGTGATTGCATTCACTACACTTTTGACACGCAGACTAATTCTGATAAACTGGAAGAACCCAAACTCTCCTCTTTTAAGTCAGTGGGAAACCGATGTGTTATACTATTTGAAATTGGAAAAAAATCAAATACTCAATTAGAGGATCCGTACAGTCTTTTTTCAAAACATGGCAGGATCTAATCAGTAATATTTTAAAATAAGCTCATAAAGCACAGAGAATTTATTAATTTAGGTATGGTTACAAGCCTTAAATTTCACACTGTTTGCCTTGGTCTCTCTCTCAGGGGTGGGGATCGATTTGTCCTTAACTCAATTTTTCTTTTTGTAAAAACTTGATTGATTTGTATGTATTATAATAAAATTAATAAAAATATAATAAAAAAAAATTGCACATACTTTTCTGGATTATTTGTGATTCAAATAATGAAAGTGTTATAGCTCAAAAACAACAAAACAGACGCATTTTCATTGTCTGAAACCGGAGGTGGTACTTCTGTGCGATTTTTGATGACACGTGCGAACAGTCCTCCTCACAACAGATCGACCGATGCATGGCATCAGCAGAGGATAGACCATAACGTTGTTTTTCGGAACACTAAAATAGTGACACTTTGGGACGAGAACATGACTGTAGCATCTTTCAGGTAATAATACAAGCTTTGCAAACTTTGCATCATTGATGTAGCAATTCTTTTATGAACGTTATTGTTGTTACTTACTGTAAAACAGCTAACATTTGGTGATTTCATTTACTAACACTAAGTCTGGCAATTTTTATAGTGCTAGCATTTTGAATGGTTGTTCATTGACTTTTACCGGCTACTATAGCTAGTAGATGTTTCGAGTATTAACAGTACGCACAAGTGTATAACACATGTTAGGAGAGCAACGTGATTTACAGAAAGTTTTCTTAACATGTGTTACACTTGTCAATGAGCAACTATTCACACATTGACACACAAACAAAAACAGAAAGTCATAAACTGCAGTGCCTCACAAAGGAATTCAAGTAAGCTTGGCTTAGCAGCCTGTCTTTGGGGTAGAGCTTTGTCCTGTGGCTGGCTCAATTGCAAAATGAGATGCCCCTTTTAGAGAGCGTCTCAGTTTTATAGCCCCCCTAACAGAAAGGGACGGAGTCAGTTTCCCTCATTGGGTAGCTTCACTAAGCTGTGGATGGAGAAAGAGATGATATTGTTAGTTACAGTGCCCTCTCATGTCCCAGAGGTGCATTACTTACCTTGAATGAGCCTGGAAGGTGATCCTATGATGAGCTTGTATGGAAATGTGTAATGTGCATATGTAATAGTACAGACTTAACAAGGCAAATTATATATGTTGATTGTGATAAATCTTTTTCCTTTTCTTTTCAAGTTGCTGAAATATAAGAAATTAGCATGGTTTTAAAAAATTATTTGGATTTCATTTGAACATTTAAATTACTTAAATAAGAGACAGTTAATATGAATGAAGCCATTGAGTATTAGAGTCTTCATAGCATTACAAAACTTCATCTGCCCCCTTGTGGCAGAAAGAAACATTACTCTGTATTTTAGTTCTTGATAGAAATGTTTTCAAAAATGTTGGGTTCAAAGTTATTGTTATGAGTACAGCTTACACAAAATTCTTATTTACATATCTGATCAACATACAACACATCTGGATATTGTATTAATTCAGTTTTTGAACAAAAACAAGCTATTTCATAGTCTCTTGCTAACAACAGTAAAAGGCAACGTGGGACTGCAGGAATGTCACTATGAACATATGTTGAATCTAAACTTTCACCCCATTTCTATGCAGAGTTTCCAGTTTACACTCAGATCTCAAAGACAGCTCATTCATGAGATAATAATAATACATTTTATTTATTTGTAGGCGCATTTCTAAACACTCAAGGCCACCGAACAATAGATACAGTAAAACACACATTATAAACAAAACTAAAAATACAAAAATTAAAATCAGACAGAGCAATTGTAGTCAAAGAGAAAAAGCAGTCTAAAAACAAATGTATTTTAAGTTTAGATTTGAAAGTGAGAATGAATCAGGGTTTCTAAGCTCGGAGGTAATGAGTTCCAAAGCTGGGGAGCAGAGCAACTGATAATAAGATTTCCAGAGAGCCGACTTTTCACAATGTTATAATACAAGGTCTGGAGTGTCAGGTTGTATCCCCCTACCCTAAACTAATTGAGAGTGAAGTCTGAAACCGGAGAAATGGTATTCATATTATTGATCTTCAAGATAATGAAGGAGGTGATGCCATTCAGTTTTTGAAAAGGCTGTGGCCCGTGATTTTTCTTGATCTTCATGACTTTGCCTATGAAGTTGAATGTGGCCACACGATTTACAGTATTCTCCAGTCAGAAACTCCACTCGACTGTGGCCCCTGATTTTCAGATATTTGAATTACTCTGATCACCAGATGGTTTTGAAAGTAACACAGAAAGCCTGCAATTTTACTTATGAGGGCCAATACATATATTTTCATTCAGATTTCAGTGGTGCTACTGCATTTATTATGGCAAAAAAATGACTGCATGGAATCGGTATACAGGGGGTCCTCGGGTTACGACACAGTTCTGTTCCTACAACAGTGATGTAACCCGAATTTTGGTGTAAGTCGAAACACACCCTAGCCTAAGTCACTTACCTATCCTAATACATTTATAAAATCACAGTCTAGAACATAAAAACACAACTAAGTCACAGGAAAAGGACATAAATATACTGTAATGTACACTGTATTGTAGTAACACAAAAAATGTGAAAAAAATGAGTGTAAAAAAAAATTCCTTACCTTTTATTCCTTCTGATCTCTTTACAATGTCTAATTTCACTTCCATCGTGATGGCTTTCCTCTTCTTCGAAGCACTACCATCTGAAGACTCTGACTTTTGTTTAGGAGCCATGATAAGAGCCAAAATGATGGCAAACAAAGCAACACAAACAGAGCAGCCCGCAAACCAAACTAGTTTGCCAACTCCCTCACTCCAATGGCGCGCTACTGCATATTGTTCCACCGTGCACAACCAAACTAGTTCACCCATGTAGTCTGTAAGTACGACGCTAATGGCATAACCGAAAAACACTCATGTCTCAATTTTTTTAAGTTTTTATGGGAGTGAGCGTTGTAAACTCAAAACATTGTATGTTGAGATGTTGTAACCCGAGGACCTCCTTTTCATTTGTGTCCTGCCTGCCTCGAAGTGTTCCATGGATCAGAACTTGCAATATTTGACAATATGAAATCAGCAACTGAGGCTATTGACAATTTCCAAGCCAACTAAACTTTTATTCAGTTTATAATTTTGTAGCACCAACAGAGTAACATTTTTAACTAAGTTTTCTCTATCAGTGTATATGCTATACAGTAATCCCTCCTCCATCGCGGGGGTTGCGTTCCAGACCCCCCCGCGATAGGTGAAAATCCGCGAAGTAGAAACCATATGTTTGTATGGTTATTTTTATATATTTTAAGCCCTTATAAACTCTCCCGCACTGTTTATAAATATTCCCCGCAGCGTTATACAGCATAATCCCTTTGTATTCTCTTAGATATTAGGTAAGATTCATTGAAATTATGTATATAAACACACACTGTTTATATACAGTAAAACCTAAATATTATTTTAAAGATATTGAGTGTCTCCGATATCACATATGTTACAGCCATTACGATAGACAGGTCACCAGCAATAAATACGTACATTGCAAGAAAAATAGTATACAGTAAATGTATTAATTATTTATGGTTACTCACCAACAATGACACGATGACTTGTCCGATAACAATGAGTTTAATTTTACTGCACAACAAAGGAGAGCGTTACAGCCCTTGTAAAGGAGCCACTTCAGGCAATTGTGTAGCACTGCCGTTGTTCTTCTTCTGGCAGTCTTCAATCCAAATCCCTAAAGCAGATTCCATCCAGACTACTGCCTTATTACATCCACTTACAACTCGTTTTGCACCCTGGTTAAAAGGACGCTGCAGCCGTAGATCTTATATTCCTTTCCTACTTTTTAAATAAAAAGAATCGTAGCCTTCAACAAATCCAAAACGTTTACCTTTTCGGCAATCGTTAACATCTTCTTCTTGCGCTTGGGCACGGCACCTGAAGCAGTAGCAGATTGTTTTGGAGCCATAATGAAGGGCTTGACTATGCACAAAGATAAACACTAAAGAGCACAACTCTTTACACAGCGAAGCACGTTGATGCTGAATGAGCGAGATGAGACTTCCTGGTTAACACTGCATAGCTCCTGCGTGCTCTGATTGGTTAGCTTCTCAGTCAGGAGAACTTAACTGCGTGCTCTGATTGGTTAGCTTCTCAGCCATCCGCCAATAGCGTCCCTTGTATGAAATCAACTGGGCAAACCAACTGAGGAAGCATATACAGGAAGTAAAAAGACACATTGTCCGCAGAACCCGCGAAGCAGCGAAAAATCCGCGTTATATATTTAGTTATGCTTTCATATAAAATCCGCGATAGAGTGAAGCCGCGAAAGTCGAAGCGCGATATAGCGAGGGATTACTGTAAGCTCTTTCCAGATATTAAAACTATCTAAGAATGAATTGAATTGTAATCAATATTAGTGACTTTAATTAATTGAAATGCAGTGGAGCTATTGCATTTTTTCTGGCAAAAAAATGAGTGCATGGAATCGGTATGCAGCCTTTTCATTTGTATTCTGCCTGCCACAAAGTGTTCCATGGATCAGGACTTGCAGTCTTTGACAATATGAAATCAGCAGCTGAGGCTATTGACAACTTCCAAGCCAACTAAACTTTTATTCAGTAGCAGAATCAGCAGGGTTCTTCTTCCTCTATGGGGTGGTGGTACCTAGTCCTGTCCATTTTGCAATGTTTCAAATGACAATGAGGATTGCTAGTGAGACGGACTTTTTTTTTTTTTAACAATAACCTGCTGCGTAATTATTATATAGTGCTGTATGATTTGTAGCACATGTGCATTTTTGTACTTTCCTGGAGGTTAGTAACTTTTCAGTCTAACCCTGAGGGTAGGTGTAGTTCCCAAGGCTGCCTGCTGCGTGTCTTGATTAATGAGGGCAAGATGGTGCGTTTTTCTTCAGCCCAGTGGAACACTGCTGTCCTTCTCCAGTTGGCTGCTTTTTTTCAATTTTTAATCTTCGTCTCCATATATTGGTACCTCCAAGATCTGGGCTTTGCTGCATTTACACAATCTAAGTTTATTACTTTGGTGGGATTTATGGCTAATGGTTTATGTGTGCAGTGATGGGGTGGGGAGAGTTGATAGGAAGGAGATTAATTATAGTTTAATGTTTGATTGTACTTTCCATTTGGGCTTTGAGCTATCTCATCTAGTACAAGGGTTTTGGGAAGTAATCATGACTGTTCCTGGGGTTATTGGGTTGGTTTGGGGTGAGTGACTTTGCCCTTTGATTATACCTTTATTTTTTTTTTTTTCTGACATTTCAGTGGGGAATCAACAGCCAGGCCTTGATTTCTTTTTAACCTTCATTCTTTGGGTATTATTTTTTTATACTTTGCTTCGATCTTATCCTTTTCATATTTATGAATAACCTTAGAATATTGTCTTTGAATATCTAGGACCTTGGTTAGAACATTAAAGGGATCAGTATGTGTGACTGTTTGTGGAGCAAGAGAGCTTATGTACCATTACTATAGGACACGAAGCTTTGTGCTGATGATACTGTACATTTAAACTTTGCAATAAGCACTACTCCATTGTGGCATCAGCATTGGCTGAATCCCAGAAGCAAGGACTGATGATTCTGTCTTGCCACTGTCTTGATGTTGAGTCTTTGGGACCAATTTCTGTTAAGCGTGGCCAGTTCTTCTGTTTAGTAGTTAAGGTAGCTCTTAAGAAAATCACCTTATTCTCTATATATTCTCCTATACAATATCAATTGTCATTCCTTCATTAATCAAATTCACCTTTTAAAAGATGAAAATTGACATGAATGCATATACTGTATGAATCTAGCTCTTTGCTCCTACAGATTGGCCCTCATTCACCTAGGTAACTATGTAAATTTGTGTTTTCATTGAATCTATGTGACCTGTTCTGTTTACTTAATCCTTCTGCTAAGACTTTCTTCTTTTATTCCTCCTGCCATCATTCACATTTGAGGATAAACTGTGTTTTCATTTCACAATCCCTGGTGACTTCATTGCCCAATTCTTTATTGAAACTAGCCTCACTGACTCTCATCATAGAATCCAAGATTCAATTTTTTCTTATTTACCTATCTTCTTGCACCCCACAATGATAATTTAACATATTATTGCTTCATAGATTCTGAGTTTTTCACAGCAAACTTCAACCCTGTGAGTGATCCTATAGGGCTGAGATGGGTGCCATTTGTGACCTCTCAATAGTGTTTGCTGAAAACCAGGCACATGCACGCCAGCTAAAAATAAATGAACTTGAAATGCAACCCTTGTCTCTAGATGATTCATGCTCCTGTGTGGTAGATCCTGATTGTAAATTGTAGCTTTCCATGACCTGATTTGAATAAAACTCACATTCATACTCATATTTTGTGCCCAGTATAAAACATTGTAAATTACTTGTGTTAAAATTGCACAGATGTATTTAATATGAATTCATTAAAAATAAATTGGGTTTTTGTAACATCAATCCCTAAGAGATTCAGAATTGCTTCATTAGATCTATTCTGAACCTTTTTTAATCTTTTTTTTTTTTAGGAATCTATCTCTTCCCAACCTGCCTGCTAAAAAGGCAATCATGCTTCCCTAAATATCCAAGCTGAAAAAAGTTCTTGATTCAGGGAATGCATGAGCGCTAATGGACCTTATGGTTTGCCCCCAGAGGCAATGTGGTCGAAATTTAACATCTTATTAAAGAAAGAACCATCATCTAACAGGACAATTCAGTAATCAGGCAGGAGAAAAGCTGTTCATTGTATCTTTTAATTATTTTAAAAGCAGTCTGTTATAGCATGGTCAGAAAAACAAAGAATAGAGGTTCATTTTATAAACTTTTGAATTTACATACAGTGTCAATCAATGCATACATTTTACTCTGGTTGGTTCATTGGTTTACTCCAAAATATTTATATAGAATAAAAGTATATTATATTATATTCTGGTTCTTCTTATACCTTTTGAGATGAGACACCACCCTTAAAATTTCTGTGCATACAACAACTGTCCATTCTAGACTGTTGATTTCTTAGTCATCTCTTAGTCATCCTTCAGTATGTTTTGTATATTACATCAACCTCAGTATTTTTACTAAACCAAATCTTATATTTCAGCGTACATTTTGTTGTTCACTTGACCTTTATTTGGTTTCCCAAATTTTAAGATGAATGCTAGGTTACCCTAAAATTATTCTTCCACGGTAATTTCAGCATTTCAGTTTCTCCTCCATTTCTGTATCTAAATTGAACACTACAATTAATTTAGTCTGAACTACCTTGCATTTAAAGCAGGGCAAGGTCCCATCTATCATCTCATTTCATTGATGAATTCTGATGCATAACTATTAGCTAAACTTCTTTCAAACTGATTACAATCATTAATTCACAAGTTAATCTACTCTGATTACACAAGCTTCATTGCCAGGTTTATGATAATATGCTTATTCTTGGCGTAGCCCCTACTTTATCTATCCTACTGGCATTGGACTGTATGTATTGAAATTACCTGTGGTACATTATGAGATTAATTTGGCAAAGACTTCATTAATATGATTCAAAATTATTTACCCATGACTGTTATTCTCACAAATTCAACCATATCTCACCTCATTTAAGATTTTTCAAAGGTGCCAGACAGGGATATCCTCTTTCTTCTCTTCATCTTAATCTGTATCTGGAGTCACTGTCCATTGCCCTTCATTCTCACAAACTAATGCCCTATAACTACTTATAGTTCCCCCTTGAAATATTATTATATGTGGACAATATGCTGTTATACCGTTATACCTAGGTAATGATCCTTCCAATTTTTCTCATGTGTAATAAAATTTCCTTCTGTATTGATACAAATTTCAAATGTTAAGAATAGTAGTGCCATTTTAACTGCAAATCCCTTTTAAATTAGAGAACCAAAAATAGACAAATACCTCATACCCAAACTTTAAATTAAAAGATAAAATGCTGAGGAGAATGAGCTTTAAGCCTGATAAGTCAAGGTCACTTGTTTTGAAGACAGGCAGAGTTTAAGACAAGTTTCACTTATTCCTTGAAGGCACCAAGCCAGTCAAAAGTTTGGGAAAACTTTTTTTTTAATTTTTTATTGAATTTATTAAAAACATGTAACATTCCATACAATTAAGTCAAACTTAACAAAATTAAATTCAATTCAACCCCCACTCATGAGAAAGAGAGGAACGCCAACACCCAGAATAAAACTTTGAGAGTAGTAAAGAGGGAAAGAAGTCCTTTTCCCCAATGCTTATTCTAATATGTTATTGATTAGATCCTGTCAGATTTTTAAAAAGTTTTGAACAGATCATCTAAGTGAGAATTTGATTTTTTCCAGTTTCAAATAGTATGTAACATCAGTTACCCACTGACATAAAAGAGGTGAGTTAGGATTCTTCCAGTTGAACAAGATAAGTCTACGTGCCAATAGTGTAGTAAAGGCAATTTGTTTGTTTTTCTCTACTTTAAGCCAATCTGGAAAAACTCCAAACACAGCTGCTAGTGGATTAGGAGAGATTGTGACACCAAGGCTGTCTGATAGGCATTTAAAAATATTTGTCCAGAATGATGTTCATTTGGCACACACCCAAAACATGTGGCCCAGGGAAGCTGGAGCTTGATTGCAATGTTTGTAGGTTGGATCTTGCCTTGGAAAAATTTTAGACAATTTTAAATGAGATCGATGTGCTCGACAAAATATTTTAAGTTGAATAATTAAATGCTTTGTGCATATGGAGCTAGAGTGAATTATGTGCATTGCTGCATTCCACTCCTTTTCTGAAATGTCCTTTTATCACTGTATCCTGGGATCTTTAAAAGGAAGGGACTTCAAAATACAATATAATACAATTTATTTTTGTATAGCCCAAAATCACACAAGGAGTGCCGCAAAGGGCTTTAACAGGCCCTGCCTTTTGATAGCCCCTCAGCCTTGACTCTCTAAAAAGATAAGGAAAAACTCCCAAAAAAACTCTTGTAGGGAAAATAAGAAAGAAATCTTGGGAGAAAGAGAGGCCTATTTCCAGGTAGGTTGGGCGTGCAGTAGGTGAGAAAAAAGGGGGTAAATACAATACAATACACAGAACCTCAATACAATATAATAGTGAAATAGAATATTACAAGTACAAAGCAGAATTCAACAGTAGATGATATCACATAATAGGATTTAGATTTTTTCAGAGTCCTGGAGACCTCTGCCTTCAAGCTGCCTTTCCCTATTGGCCATTTCACAGCTGAGTCAGCACTAGGCCAGCCAATCCTATGAAAGGACACCTCTACCCAACGATTCTTGTGATCCCCTGTCAGGGATAACTTTACCTTAGGCAGACAAAACAACTTGGCAGTAGGGCAGTGGTACCAAGTGCCACATTTGAGATCAGAGAGGAGAAACAGAATAGGTGAGGGTTAGTGACAATTTTATCTGTCATATTACTTATGTTTTAGTGCTGATGACTAACAACAGAGATGCAGTATGTACAGTTAATCTGCAGTTTAAGTCAGGACATGCTAAATTGAAGTAGTGAATCTTCAACTGGGATTTGAAAGCTGAGACCAAAGGGGCATCTCGTATAGTAGCAGGCAGACCATTCCACAGTTTCGGGGCCCTCTAACTAAAAGCACGACCTCCCACTGTTATTTTATTAATCCTTGGGATCATAAGAAGACTGGCATCTTGATCTCTGGTTCTGGTTCTGGTTTGTAAGTCATGATAAGTTCAAATAACTAAGTAATTGTTTGTAGGATGCAAAGACATTATTTATATACATATCTCTAAATTATTTAAGCCCATAAATTTTCCAAACATTAAAAATCTTGTAGGGTTGAGAGGATGGAAAAAGGTTGTTATCATGTACAATAGAGGTGCCACAGACAAAATATTCTTTAACTTGAAGTGCTTCCTACTTTGGTTCCATATTCTGAGTGAATAAAGGACAAGTGGGTTGTTAGTATATTGATGATAACTTGTATTTACTGGTGTATAAAACAGAGAATATAAAGAAGTACTGCAGGATTAATTTCTGTTGCGGACCAAGCCAGTGTGTGTTCATCTATTTGTATCAATGTCCAGGTTTTTATACCTTGTATATTTTCTGACCAGTAATAAAATTCAAAATTAGGTAGAGCCATGCTACCTTCTGATTTAGGTTCTTGTAGGGTCACCCTTTGGATATTTTGAATTCCAAATAATAAAGTTATGATTGAATCTAATTTCTTAAAAATGATTTTTTAATGTATATGGAGATGTTTTGAAATAGAAACAGAAGCTTAGGGAGGATATTCATCTTCATAGTATTAATTATCCCTGCTAAAGTAAGATGGAAAGTAGATCATGTATACATGTCTTGTTTAAGTTTTTCAAGCAGACAGCAAAATTTTGTTAAAAAAGAGCTTTATATTTTACTTGTGATGTTTACCCCTAGGGATTTAAACTGATCTGCAATGATAGAAGGGAAGGTTTCCAATCTAATGTTGTTTGCTAGAGAATTCACTGGGAAAAGCACACTTTTGTTCAGTACTGTATATCTTTTGAAATTCTGCTAGTGCAGTTAGGGCTGCAGGCACATAATTTTGTGGATCTATATATACAGTATAGTAGTACCATATCATCTGTATAGTAATATTTTCTGTTCAAGTCCTTCTCTGAAAATCCCCTTTATCTCTGATGCATTTTGAAAGTAAACAGCCAATAGTTCAATGATGACTGCAAATAGTAATGGTGACAAGGGACATCATTGTCTAATACCACATTCTAGTTTGAAATAGTCTGAAATAATGTTGTTAATACAAAATGAAGCTTCTGGACTGGTATACAGTAGTTATATCTGTAAGAGCCAATCTTAGAAAATTAAAGTTTTGAGTTAAACTCATATTAATATTTGCTTAATTTGAATAGAATATAATTTCTTTCATAGTCAGTTTATGGTATAGTCTTTTCCCCCTATAAGTTAGTAAGAGATACAACCTTCTTACTATAACTGAGAAACAGTGTGGCAATAGATTCAATTGTATTTAGAACAAGTCCCAGTACATAGAGACTTGAAAGACCCATTTTCAACTCAGAAATGGGATAAGCATACAGTTTTCTGACCGTTTTGAAATGGTTCAGAAATGTTAAGTAAATAGTAACGATTTGAGATGTAACAAGATTAAGCTTAGAACTGAACTTTTCTTAATATTAATTTTTTCTCTTTTTGCTATTTTAATTTTCTTTTTTGTGTAAACTGTTTTGTTTTGAAACTTAACGAAACTTTTAAAAACGAAGATATTTTGTCTGTGGAATCATTTCTGCGCGTCTGGCTTTTGTTGAATCCCATTTTTTTACTTAGAGCTGCTGAACTTTGGTAATTTTGGGAAAACACAGCTACAATATCCATGCACATTTGTTTGGGCCAAACCCAAATTTGTGCAATCTGGTGAATAGGTAGTCCCATTCAACCATATCAAATGCTTTTTCTGCATCCAAAGATAATAAGATCTCCGGAGTGTTAGCCTTTATGGGTGAATAAATTACATTAAATAGACGTAAAAAATTGAAAGCTAAGTGTCTACCTTTAACAAATCCAGTGTGATCTTGCGATATTACCGAAGGGAGCATTTTCTCAGTCCTTCTAGGTAAAACTTTGGAGAGTATCTTGACATCTTTTTTCAGAAGTGAGATTGATCTGTATGATGCACATTGTAATAAGTCCTTAGTTTTTCTTAGGAAAAACAGTAATTAATGCTTGGTGAAAAGTTTGAGGTAGAATTTTATTGTCTCTGTCTTCTATAAATGTTGCAAATAAAAGGGGAGCTAACTTAATTGAAAACCTTTTATAAAATTTAGCAGGATAGCCATCAGGAGCTAGTGCTTTCCTGCTCTAAAGTGAGTTTATAGAGTTGAGTAATTCTTATAGTGTCAGGGGTTTACCCAATTCCTCTGCACTGATATATCTAGTTGTGGAATCCGTAATGTATCAAAAACGCATTAGATTGTGTCTTGTATTCTTTAAACTGAGTAGAATATAAGGACTTGTAGTAGGCTCTAAATGTGTGCATTATATTTTTATGGCCAATGATTCTATCTCCGTCTGTGTTGGTGATTACGGATATTGCATTGCAAACTTATGCTTGTGGATTTGTTGATCTAAGATTTTATTAGCCTTCTCTCTGTGTTCATAGTAATAATGTCACAATGTAAAAATGTGTTGTTCTTTTTCTTTTGTTGTCAAAAGGTTGAGTTCTGATTGCAAAGCCCGTCTTTTCCTAAAAAGAGCCTCATTTGGAGACCAGGCATGTTCTTGATGTATTCTGGTAATGTCAGTGATTAACTCTGAGGCCTTCTTGGTTTCCAATTTATTTTTGTAGGAGAGATATAAGATAACCTGTACTCTTAAAAATGCCTTCAGAGTTTCCCAGAGTATTCCTGCAGAAACCTACGCAAATGTATTTGTCTCTAAAAAAGAATAAATTTGCTTGGATATAAATTCTGTACAGTTCTCGTCAGCTAATAACAGGGGATTAAGACACCAGCTGAGAGATGAGTATGTGGGACATAGTAGTTTGAGCTTCATGATCAGAGGGGCATGGTCGGAGATGACAATAGCGTCATACTTACAAGATTTGATCATGGGCAAGAAATTGTTATCTATAAAGAAATAATCAGTTCTTGAGTAGCAATGATGTAGTGTTGGGAATAGGAATATGTTCTTAAGTATGGATTTAGAAATCTCCATGGGTCTGATAAGTTATGATCAGTTTAAAACTGTGTGATTATTTTTGCAGCATTAGATGTTATCGCCCCAGTAGCTGAAGACCTATCCAGGTCTAAATTTAAAACATAATTAAAGTTTCTGGCCATTATAATTTTATGAGTGTTCAGGTTAGGAATGGATGCAAATATATTTTGGATGAAGTCTCTGTCATTCACATTGGTCCATAGATATTTATCAAAATCACTGACTGACTTTATAATTAAATGAATTACCCATCACATATTGCCCTTCAGGATGAGATATTGCATTTGCCACTGTAAATGAAATTGTTCTGTGAATTAAGATTCCCACACCTCTAGTTTTCTTTGTATAGCTGGAGTGGAATATTTGGCCAGTTCAATCACTTTGCAACTAAAACTGATCCTTACTGATTAAGTGAGTCTTCTGTTAAAATATTATCTTGGCGTTTAGACCTGTTAGGTGAGAGTATACTTTCTTCTTCTTTAATTTGTGATTGAGACCTTTGACATTCCAGCACACAAAGTTCACTGTTTGGTCATAGAGAGATTGCTTCTAAACTTTTGTTGTCATTTTATAGTCTTAAATTAAGGTTGTACATTATTGCATATGATAGCTTTAACCTTAATTTCCCATATTGACTAGAGTTATGGCTAAGAAGCCTGTTTTTGTATTGGCAGTTACAATTGTGGAGATAAAAAGGACAGATTAGAAACAGCTTGCTCTCTTTCTCTGTTCCCCCAGACCCCCCACCCACCTCCATTTTGCCTCCCCATGTAAGAAAGAAAAAAAAGTATACGTATATACATACACATATACATAAATATATATATATATACCAGTAACAGCGCACGGCACGATAACGTGCAGTGAATACACTTGACTTGAGCATTCATAGTTTTCATACTCTTTCTCTTTATATATTGTCACACACATGGGAAGCAGCTAAAGGGCTTGAGTAAGGGCAGTTCCAAGTCATACCAGGTTGTGGCAGAGTACACTGAATCTTTTTCTCCCTTTCCTGCAGACCATTCACAGGAGATTCCACCTGGTCCTCTTGACGTCACTTCCGGGAACGAGCCTATGGAAGAAGACCTTGCTGGCTCCAGCCCCTGTGATGTCACATCCAGGCTCGAACCTATGGCTAAAAACCTTCCTGAGCACGACCCCTTTGATCTCACATCCTGTCTTCCCCTTTAAAAGGCTCCACCTTTTCCCTATTCCCTCAGTTCTGTTTTGGACTTGGTTTTGTGCACAGCAGTGCTATCATTTAAAACTACAATTTGCAGCCAGAAAACTAAATATACGGGTGGCTGCCCCAAACCTTGCTATGGCTCTTTGTGGCTTTTGTGACAGTGGCGTAGTCGGCAGAATGGAGAAGTCCCTGAAGAGAAGGGGACAGGACCTGCAATGTACCCAGGTGGGAGCGTACCGGGGCCGAGTTATCAGGTGGGGAGGGTGTCCCATGGTTCAGTGTGACCCAGTACAGGCTCCGCACCCGGCACGCGTAACTAGGCAACCTAGAGAAGCCAGGGAGTGTGTGGGAGGGGCTCACAGAGTTGGGCTGCTCTGGAGGGGAGAGGCAAAAGGGGCTTATTATGCTCTCTCGGAGGAGAGTACCTGCCTCCCTGTGAAACCAGAGCCCCAATTACCACCTAGGGGTGCCCCAGACTGGCAGGTGAGTAAAATAAAAAAACTGAAGGTTGAACCCAGAGCAGCCAACCCACAAACAAGCCATTTTGGGCAATGGTAGGGCAGTGGTTATGGCCATCTGAGAACAAGCCCTACCAAATAATAGAGCAGGTAGCCTGCTATCTGTTCCTGAAATTGCTTCCCTGTGGCTTCACCCAGTCGGTCTGGAGTAAGCAGTTTAAGAACACGACAGAGCTCATAGAGCTTGTCGAGACACAAAGGACAGCCTTACAATCTGAGGGAGCAGAACCGTTCCTTTGTCAAACTCAGCTTGAGTATGTCCCAAAGCCTAACCCCCCTCCCTGTACAACTCGGAGCTTGTGCCGGCGTCCCTGGAGTCGCGGGCACGCAAACTGCTTGGAAGCGAGGAGGGATGCAGGTGGAGGGGAAGGAGGGGTTGGTGTGCTCTGACTAACCCATTGGTGGTCCCACACACAGGCGTGGTGATTGTAAACGCGTATAAGAACACAGCCTTGTTCAATTCTGGTAGCAACATTACCATTGTTACCTGCCGGTTTGTGCTGCCGCGACAGTGATTAAGGATTAAGACCAGTATAACCTGTGTCCATGGAGAAATCCGCTGGTACAGGTCCACCACTTGTATCATCAGTTACGGAGGATCGGTACAGAAACTAACCGTGGCCGTCCTTCGGAATCCACCACATCCGGTGATACTGGGGCGGGACTGGTCTAAAATTAAAAACGGTGAGACATATACTACTCCTGGGTTGAGAGAGACGAAGTGGCCTCCCTGAGTGATGTGGCAACTCCCGGATCATCATCCACAAGTGCCGGGATGGAACGGGAGGAAAGCACGCCCCTTGAGGTCGGCCCAGACCTTCTCTCCCTGTTGCAATTTCAATTTAGAGAGACACCGGCTTCTTTTAAAAGGGAGCAGTAGAATGACAATTCCCTGAAGTTTGCCAAAAATGCAGTGGTTCTGGTCAATGGCCTGCGCACTAACCAGTCGATGCCACAGGGTCCTCACTTTGTGTTAGAAAATTACTTTCTGTATCGCGTAGCAGAGCATGATGGGCAGGAGAGAAGGCTACTGCTAATCCCACGGACGTTCCGGCGGCAGGTTTGTGAGTTAGCACACAGCCACCTTCTAGGTGGCCATTTGGGCACCAAGAAAACCCTGGAGCGGATCAAGCTCCACTTTTATTGGCCGGGAATCAATGAGGAGGTTCGTCGCTTTTGCACTTCCTGCCAAGAGTGTCAATTGTGACAAATTCCTAGGAAGGACCGTGTTCCTCTCATTCCTATTCCCCTGATTGATGTTCCCTTACACAGAATTGGGGTCAATTTAGTCAGACTTCTAGAGTCCTCAGCCCGAGGACACAAGTACATTTTAGTCCTCGTGGATTACGCTACCAAATACCCTGAAGCTGTTCCGTTCAACTCATCTACTTCTAAAGCCATCGCACGGGAATTGGTAGGGGTCTTTGTGCGTGTTGGCATTCCTAAGGAAGTCCTGATGGACCAAGGAATGCCCTTTACCTCTGAGACGTTTAAGGAGACTGCCAAGTTACTTAAAATAAAGCATCTAAAGACCGCGGTTTATCATCCTCAAACCGACGATCTGGTAGAAAGGTTCTCCCCTTTTGAATTATTGTATGGGCGACAACCCCGGGGCATATTAGATATCCTAAAGAAGGATAGGAAGAAGAGGCTCTTCCCTCTACAAACATACAGGAGTATATTGCGTAATTACACGATTGATTTGGTAAGATTCGGCCACTCCTTAAAAGTCACATGGAAGAGGCACAAGCAGCACAGGTCTGATATTACGACCGTGGCACATCTCTCTGGGAGTTCTGCCTGGGAGATCGGGTCATGGTCCTAGTACCTACCTCCCACTCTAAGTTACTTGCCCATTGGCAAGGACCTCACAAAGTTAAGGAGAGGAAAGGACTCGTTGACTATTTGGTGAGTCAACCCAATCGACGGCCAAGGGAACGGGTTTATCATATAAATCTGCTGAAACCATGGAAGTACAGGGATCCCGGTCCCTCCTCCGGTCAGCCCCACTCACTCTTTGCTCACATGGCTAGCCTTAACTTCGGTGCGGATTTAAGTCCCAAACAACGATGGGAGCTGGAAACAGTTATCCTGTCTGTCTTGGAGGTAGTGAGTGAAAACCCCAAAAGGACCACTCTGGTTGAGCACGACATTGTGACAGAGCCCGGGGTTATAGTCTGAGAATGACCGTATCTTCTTTCCGAGGCAAAAAGAGCTGAAGTGGAGCTTGAGATCAAGCACATGCTGGAACTAGGTGTAATCGAGGAAAGTCATAGTCCCTGGTCCAGTCCCATTGTATTGGTCGCTAAGCCTGACGGGAGTTGGAGGTTTTACAATGACTTCCGTTGACTTAATCAAGTCTCCCAATTTGATGCTTATCCAATGCCACGAGTGGATGACCTCCTTGAGAGGCTTGGATAGGCTCAATATTTGACCACACTGGACATGACAAAGGGGTACTGGCAGGTTCCTTTAACGGACTCCGCGAAGGTTAAGACCGTGTTTAGCACCCCTAGCACTGGCAGTATTGTGTCCTTCCATTTGGGTTACACGGAGCTCCATCAACCTTCTAGCGTTTGGTGGACAAAGTGCTCAGGCCTTGTAACTCATGCAGTGCTGCCTACCTGGATGACGTGGTCATCTATTCCAGCACATGGATGGAACACCTACAGCAGGTAAAAGCGGTATTGCAGACACTTGGTGAGGCTGGGTTTCGGATTAATCCCAAGAAATACTTCTTTAGATTGAGCAAAGCCAAGTATTTAGGCTACCTGGTGGGCCGAGGTACCGTGAAGCCACAGAGCTCTAAAGTAGATGCCATTTTGAAATGGCCCCATCCACGAACCAAGCGGCAGGTCCTAGCCTTTCTCGGGTTAGCAGGGTACTACCGCCGGTATGTGCCCTGGTTCTTGGAGAGACCGGAGCCCTTGACTGAATTGACAAAGAAGAGGGCCCGAAACATTGTGGTATGGACTGAAAAGACAGGCACTGCATTTAGTGACTTGAAGCAGGCCCTTACGCCTGCACCTATTTTGAAAGCACCTAACTTTTCTTTACCTTTCATCCTCCAGACGGACGCTTCGGACACAGGCCTGGGGGCCGTGCTGAGCCAAAGCGTCAATGGTGTGGAACACCCCAACATGTTCCTGAGCCAGAAACTGTTGGACTGGGAGACCTGGTATGTGGCAGTGGAGACAGAGGCTTTGGTGATTAAATTGGCAATTACTCATCTGAGGTACTACCTGTTGGGCCGGGAATTCACCCTTGTCACGGAGCATGCACCTTTACAGTGGATGGCCCTGCACAAGGAGTCGAATCTGCAGGTCACCAAGTGGTTTCTTGATCTCCAGCCATACAAGTTTTCGCTCATTCATCGTCGGGGCACTCTTCACACAAACGCTGATGCTCTTTCTCGGGTTCATGACCTCTCGGTTAGGGTCGTCCGACCCGACGGGTCTGGGCTGAGGGGGGCCTTTTCACGCACGTGCGCATGGGAAGCAGCTAAAGGGCTTGAGTAAGGTCAGTTCCGAGTCATACCAGGATGTGGCAGAGTACACTGACTCTTTTTCTCCCTTTCCTGCAGACCATTCACGGGATATTCCACCTGGTCCTCTTGACATCACTTCCAGGACCGAGCCTATGGAAGAAGACCTTGCCGGCTCCGGCCTATGTGATGTCATGTCCTGGCTCGAACCTATGGCTGAAGACCTTCATAAGCCAAACCCCTTTGATCTCACTTCCTGTCTTCCCCTTTAAAAGCCTCCACCTTTTTCCTATTCCCTCAGTTCTGTTTTGGACTTGGTTTTTTGCACAGCAGTGCTATCATATAAAACTACAATTTGCGCCAGGAAACCAAATATACGGGAGGCTGCCCCAAACCTTGCTATGGCTCTTTGTGGCTTTTGTGACAATATATATATATATATATATATATATATATAGAGTCACTAATGGCAGCGGTTCTTGTCTGGCCAGGACACCTCTTCATTGTATGGACTCGGGGAGCAAACCTGGTCAGGACAGTCCCTCCCCTGGAACACTAGATGGCAGCCCCCCTGGGTTGCATCGGGGCCATAGGCATGGGATTTTGGAGCTCAAGCCTGTTAGGGTCCGTGGCCACCACCAGGGGCCACTGCAGTGGTTCCTGAGCCCATGTGGGTGGTTCTTCCACCACACCCAGAGGTGCAGCCGGAGGTGGGTTGTCAGACACCTGGACTCCATGCATTAAACAAAATAAAATACATGCATTTAAAAATATAGAATTCAGAATTTACTAGCTAACATTGCCCAGAGACTGAGAAACATTTTCCACAGTAGATATTATGTCACCATTCTTGTGTAAATGAGTTTATTACTCACTCAGGTCAACAGTATTCTTTCAAAATGAGTTATTGATATTTATTTTAACAAACCTCTGGCACTTAAAATGTAGTACATAAGGCCTTATCTTATGTTAGGTTTATACCATCAGTTTTACCCAAAATACATCTGATTTCTGGTTTGTCCAACAAATAGTGAAATATAATTATCATCATCAATTAGAGGAACAGGAAGTGTGTTTAATGTGTTTGCTATCACTTCAGGGGGGTTTATGTGTCCATTTGAAGATAAAAGTAGATGACATGTCTGATGGTATAGCCAAAATGTTATACACGTGGTGCCAGTGAAAAGTTAATTGGTCAAGTAAAATGCGCCTTCCAGGTTCTTCCCTTTCATCCTAATTTAAACATATTGTTATGTCAAACAGTTTCTAAAATATATAACATGTCAAACTTCATCCATATTGCCCATTCTGTTTGGAATATACAGTTTGAATAGTCAAAAAATATTATCTAAAAATGGAATTGTAACATTAAATATAGCTAGCTCAATATGGGCAGAATATAAACCGTAAGTACAAAATTATTCATATTTTACACACCATTATTGGGTGATTTAGGTTAGAATATACATAATATGGAAATATTAAGTCTTAAAGACATTAATTGGTTTGTTATTTCAATTAAAACTCAATTGATCTGTGCCTATCAGTTGTTGTTCTTAAATTTTCTTATTCTTCTTTTCTTAGTTAATCCCAGAAAATCTAATATCTCAAGGGGTAGTATGGAGTTCCTCATAAATCTAATTTTCAAATTTCAAATGGAGAGACCCCCTCCAGTGGCAAAAAATTCTTCAGTGTCAATCATGATCAAAAAAACAAAGTAAAAAATAAGGCTGCCATTCCTGTTTATATCTGTAGAGAGATAAAGCAAATAAAAAAGCATTCTAAAGAGATCTACCCAACCATACTTTAATTAAACTGCCTGAGCTGTTAAGTTGTTATTTTTTGGTTATTTATGGAAAAGGATGTACTTTATTTTTCTCTTAAACATCTAATATAACTGACAAAGGGACCGTTAGATGTTTTAAAATTCAAATAGCCAAAATCACTGAAATGAGGGGTCACAGCTGTCACAATCAATTCTCCATGGCCCCTGCAGAAGGAGAGAGCAAGCAATAAAGCTGATCTGCATCCAGTGGAATGAGCTCAGCCCATCTGCCAAACTGTCCCATCATTGTATATTAATGAACAGCATTTAATTGGATCGACATTTTCACTGCTTCTTATTTCATACACTTTAAACTGTAGGGGCACATTCCAGAATTTCATCAGACGTATAATGCCCTGCTATGCGAAATTACATACTTTGAATGGCATTACATGCTTGCTGGACGTGACACCCCAAACCGTAGATTACTCATTTTCTTGGCTGTCCGTTAATGTCACACAATGGTAAACTAAATCCAGAAGAAAATAAGATACCTTGCAGAAGGAAATTTAATTTTGTATCTTGAAAAAAAAAATATTGTTAAAAATATTGTTGCTTGTACACAGCTGCAATGTAAATTCTAATTCAAATCCTTTAAGTTAGTTCTGATAGTTTCTTCTTGTTTGCTGTGTGTTTCAAAATGATTGTTTAAAATGTTAATGGATCGACACTGTATGCTCACTTTATTAGACCTGCCTTCCTTTTCCAAGTAATTGACTGCTTAATCATTAACAGCACTGTCTATGTAAACAGCAACATTTAAAGCAGGTAGGCATGTACTAATGGATCCAGTGTGTGTGAACAGAACTAAATATTAAAGTGTTTTGGAATGGCTCCTGATAGAGGATGTCGGATGCCCTACTAAGTGTCCTATAATTTCAATGCAGAAAATGGTCCATCAACAAACAAATATTCAGACAACAATGATCCTATGGTTAACAATTATTTAGACCATTGAGAAAGAGGCTGTCAGAAGCTAATATATATATACATGTTGCCTCAGACAGGCAACAATCAATCACCTAATAGCCAAGTACAACAATGGTCCTGAATAGCAGAATACTCAACTTATCATATGTCATTAAGAATGGGGCTTGGCTTGGAAAGACACAGATGTCTGCTCATATAAGTGATATAAAAGGAGGTGCAGTTACAAAGGGCTATAAGTAGAAACTCTGGACTGTAGCAGATTTGGAAGAGCATTGCTTATTCTGGTGAATCCTTGCTGCTGCTCACTTACAAGCAAGAACTCCTGGACATGAGTCATTTTTCTGGATTTCTACCCTTCAGGTGGCTTGTGGAGGTGTAATGATATATATTGTGTTCTCATAGCACATATATGAGTCCTTCATCTGACTGTCATTCATTTGGAGAGTGTTGAAGATCATAGTGGTGAGGTAGGAAGGCAGATTCACACTTTTCCAGATGACTACGTTCAAATTCTTACACGGTCACTCTCTGCATCCTGTTTAAACTTTCTTTCTGGGCATGTGCTGACTTTCCTCCGGGTGCCCCGGATTCCATATTGTATACAGTATATGATTTTGAAGATGCTTGCCGCTTCTGAATTGACCTGGTATAGTTGAGTGTAATGTGCCTTGTTGCCCTGGTTTATGCACCTGAAACAGTTATCACAATCCTAAATAACTGACTTCAGAAAAGAGATGGATGGGTTTAAGGAACTGTTGAGAAGAAACTGCATGCTAATTAATCTTTGAAACAAGGTTTGATACAGCACATTGCTGCACCCACCACATGACACATCCAACATAGGATCCCAGATTAGGACCCAAGTGTAGCCATGCAACGGGCACACCTCAGCACCACACTAGTTCAGATGGAATAGAACTGTGTGAGGTGTTTTATGGTGGCTTGACAGCAGTGGCAATATTCCCAAAGAAAGTGGTTTACATCTCAGTTTCGGAAAACATGTCACAATACATTTCATTTACAAATCAGTGCAGAACAGCATGAACACCACTACAGTTAAACAAAGCAAGTCTGGTAATTAATCCATTTCTTCATTAATGCTCCCACTCAACTCACTAACAAACCTGGTGTGACAAACCTCATGCTCCCATCTCGCTTCTGGGAGCCCTTGATTCCAACACCGTCGGTAATGAACACCGATGAGCTAGGCAGTGAGGTACAACGAAACAAAGGGATGGTGCAAAAAGTGCAAAAGTGCTTTCATTTAAAATCAACAAACAAAAAGAAACAGTGTTCAAATAAATAAAGTGCAGTGCATTAAAATCTTCAACAAATAATCCATTAAAAACGGAGATGAAATCGTGGAGGTTAAAATCCATTACAAAAATCCTTTAAAACAACGAGGTTAAAATAACGGCTGGAAGCTGTCCTTTTAAAAATCTGGTTCATCCTTCTACTACTGGCAGCTCCCCTGCTTCTCCCAAACGGGCCCCGCAACAGGGGAGTCACCCAAGCTGCAGCTGACCTGCTCTGCCTGCTTTGGCTGATCGGTGTGCCTCACTGACCCCTGGCTCCAGTAGGCTCTACCAAACAGCAACTTGGGCTCCCCAGTGACCAGGGCACTCACGCTGGGGAATACACATCACAAGTCCCGACTCCCGCTGCCTTCTGTGGCCTTGCGCGGCGAGTCTTCTGCCTTCCGTTCATTCCCGCTCTTCACAATAAACTCAATGGGAGCAACCACTTCAACTGCTCCTCAGGTGTTGGCCAAACACCCAGAGTTCCTGCTCAGCTGCACGCGAGTCTGTGCTCGCTCGCTCGCTCGCTCTACTGCACCGGCTTTCTCTTCCTGCTTCCTGCCTTCTCCTGCAACCTCCTACTTCTTTCCTGTTCTCTTCTTTTTTTCTTTTCCCCCCTAGCCGCCTCACGCTTCAATTTATAACGGGGTCGTAGTAGCTGTGGCAGTCAGCAGCTCCCGGGAACAATTACAGATGTGGACGATTTCTCACCTGCGCTCTTTGGTAAGAAACGCCTGCATCACGAATTCCCCAGGAACCGCTTCAGCCACACACTGCCACGCCCCCTCGCTAAGCCGTGAGTGCGGCGATTATTTAAAAAAAAAAGCCCTTTAACATGAGCTGTGGATCCACTATACCACACTTAGTAAAAGTTTTTAAAATTTATTACAACTGGTATTAAAAGCAAAATATTGGCAAATAAAGGATATTTAAACATATGTTAAAAGACTGTGGCTATGTTACATTTTCTGAGGAAAATGAGAAAAAAGAAAATAGAATACATAATGTCATGGCAAAACAGATACAGTAGAGAGAGCAGATGATACTTTGTTAATTGAGTAGTAATTAGCTGACATTAAGTTAGAAAGCTGAAGTGAGACATTGCAAACTGTCTTAGCATAATGGGTCCCACAGAAGCAAGTTAATAGTCAGAGCCAAGCAATCCAAAAGCACCTTGGCATTTCAGAGCTTGCTGAATGTTATTAAAGTGCTGCTTAATATAAGTCTAAAGTGATGTGACATACACCAATCTGTATGCCAGTTTTATGTACCAATTACCCTCCTGTGGGCATGTAAAATATTCAGCCAGGGAATAGCGTGACAACTTGGAGTAGGACAGCTGGAACTGAAAAACAAGACACTTAGCTATAGTGATCATGAGCACAATTTCCTCCAAGGTATAATTATGTTAGATTTCTGTTTGGCACTTGGTAGATTTAATTGCTTGTGAAACATGGGTTATTTGGGGATTTTTAACTTGATAAACTGCATCAAGATGTGAATAGAAAAAGATTTGCTAGTAAGTGGTTTGCAAAAGTATCTTGAGAAGCATAGAGGCCCAGCAGAATAGCGGTGAGAAATATGTATGCAATAATTCATTCATTCATTCATCCACTGTACTTTTTTCAATATAGGGTCACAGTAGACAGAGCCATTTCCTATCAGCACCATAAATAAGACAGGACCTAACTATATATATGATGCCAGTCCAGGATAGAGCACACTCACACAGACACCCACAGCGAGCCAATTTGGGGTCACCAATCAGTCTAATGTACCAACTATTGAGCAAACATCATGCAGCTTTATGTTTTACTGAATCGTAAAATAAATAAAAGTCTTTAGCACAACATACATATGAAAATGTTACTCTGAAACATCTTTATGTACATTTATAGCAAAAAAACAACTCAATACCAGCAGTAGAACAGGTACAGTTCTCTTTTCCTGATGTCCAAGTGCATTCATATCCTGACATGTAAAGAACTGCACATAATTACAAGAAGACTTTCATTCACACCATGAACAACGAAAAACTCTCCCAGTTCTTTCTTATTCAGTAGAATTCATTACAAAAAGTGCATCCTTCCTAAGCACAATGTCTTATTCTGCTTTTCAATGTAAGACATTCAGGTTTGCTGCTCTCCTCCTCTTCCTTGTGACTTCCCTTTTCAGAAGCATAGGGAATGCCCAGGGGAACAGATGAGAAACTCCTGATGCCTGAGAGTCTGTCCTTTTTATTTCCTGTGTACATCCTGCCACACCCAATAAGTTCACCAGGAGTCAGAAATCCACTTACCACCCATGGATGACATGGCTACAAAATGTTATTATCTTGGTCCTTTTAGTTATTTTTCTGACATTTCCTGTAATATTTGTGCAAGGGTTTGGATGATTTTTTTAGATGGGGAATTCAATTATATTGTTTACATCCACTTCTAACTTGTTTATCTTTATGTTAAAATTATTGAGAGTGTCTGATTGTGATTCCATTGTTGTCTTATATTGGATGCCATCATTTGCTACTGTTTTTGTGTATGATTGCTGTGAAGTTGCACTGTACCCTTCCTGATTATCTGAGATTGGAGGCAAATGTGTTTTCTTTGTTTTTTTTTTAAAAATACTGACTTCTATGCATCGAAATTTTGACTATATCTTTGGGTTTTGATTATTAGCTTTGGTAAAAAATGGTATTGATTTCTGGTCATGAAATTGCTTGAAAATGGTTACAAACTTCCTTGTCTCCAGTACAGACACAATACAAATGGGTGGGTCAACCCCTTTCCAGTCATGTAACTCTATTGGGGTTGTTAAAAATAGGAACTGGAAGCCATCTGAGTTAGGTCACTTTCAACCATCAACAAGAAGGAACTGCAGCCTTTGAAGACTGTATGTTTTGTATTGTATTGGCTAAAGGGGATAGTGTCATGGAGAGGACTGGTGTGGACAGAGAGATTTGTCATCATCTTTTGAGGACACACAGGGCTGCGGAGGATTATTGTAAAGATGAACAGACTGACAAATGATCTAGTGGCAAGAAATTAAAGTTCAAAGGGCCAGCAAGAGTCAAAAATTCCAGAATGTATGACAAAAATCAACCAACCAACTCTTCCTCATTTAGCTTTTCCCATATTTCTTATCATTTTTATAAATCTGCTCCTTAAAATTCTCCTTGATCATTTCCTTTTTTTTTTTTTTGTAGTTTGCTACAAAGGCATTTTTCTCACTTTCAAACTTATAGTTTAAAATCTTAAACTCATGTCTCCTTATTTGGGATGTTTCCATCTTCCTCATTCATCTCTTTTAACCGATTCGCCCATGCACTTCTTTCCAGCCTTCATCGCTGTGTCCAACATGACAAATGTAAATGTCTGGAAATAGAAAGTGATGAAAAAGAGTGATACACCTCCAATGCAGTGACTGAGATAAGGGGAAAGCCAAATGGAAAGAAAAGAAAACTAAAGATAAACAATTAGTATTAAAACCAAACTCAGAGTGGTAGCTCCTAGTATTTCACAATGAAGTTTACAAGTAATTTAATTGTATGCTGAAAGTTTAAAACAGAATGTCCAGTACCTGAATTTAAGAGAAAATCTGAAATTTTCTTTGCTTATTTGCTTTTATTTGTGTTATACTGCGCAGCAGCATGCTTCGGCTCTGGTTTGAAGCTAGAATAGCTTCCTTTTGATGAATACAGGGGGGCAAGCAGAGTTTGTTGCCTAGCAGTATTGCAGTAATACAGTGGAATATATATTAATTAAAATATAAAGGAAAAGCCTACAGAAGTTAAAAAGTGAAATGACTGAAGGTCCCAAGTGTACAACAGAGTGATAGCAGAACACTACAATCAAAAAACAGTTTAAAATGCAAAAGATAAAAGGTGTCACAATTAAAATTTGTGGCAGATGGCTGGGACCCATGCCTGGCCGGGATGCCCCTTTGACACTGCAGCCATGGGATGCACACTACATCCCCCGTAACACTTGGTGGCAGCCACCCTGGGTTGCATCGGGGCAATATTGTCAAACACCAGCGCTCATCCCTGTTGGGCTCCATGGCCACCACCAGGGGGAGCTGCACGGCTTCCTGAGCCCGTGTGGGCTGTAACACAGCCACACCCAGAAGTGCAGCCTTAATTAGGTCAATTATCACTTGAACCACTTCTGGGTGGGCTATAAAAGAAGCCGGCAGACACCACTCCGGGCACCAGAGGTCAGGAGGAGGAGGACAAAGCTGTCCAGGAGGAGTGGAGGAGAAAGACGAGTGACTTTTGTGGTGTTTTTCTTTTGTGTGTTTTGGGAACTGTGTAGGGCCAGTGGGACACGGGGAAGATGTGTCCCATGGCTGAAGACAAAAATAAAATCTTTTTGTTCATTTTTACCTGTGTCTCCACTGTGAGTCTGTTCCAGGTCAACGCCTATAAAGCGCTATATCCCAGGCACTTTTCTTCAGTGGAATCTGTAACAACAACAACATATATAGTACATTTTGATACAATAATGTTGCTCAAAATGCTTTACAAGATGAGAAAGAGAAAGTTACAAGAAAAGAACAACACTTAAGATTAGTCAATAATATTAAAGAACTAAGTAACAACAAATAAATGTAATGCGTAATCTGCAGGAGTTCCAAGGCCAAAAGACCACCCAGCCCTGACTGGTCATTCTACCTAGTATAAATGTTCCTAAATCAGACATTTAAGTTTGTATGCTTTACATGACAGGTTTTGATTAAGTTTTTTTCATGGACAGCTGAGACACCTGCCTTCATTCTATCGTTTGAGGGGGCTTCATGATGCCTAGAGGTGGGATAACAGAAGAACCAGAGAAAAGCGAATAGAGAATAGTGGGGATTAGTACAGAATGATAATTCTTTGCTTATACAGTTTATTAGGAATACAACTAAAATGTAGCTGCGAAAAAGCCATATTAAAATAATTTTAACAGTTTTTTAAAATGTTCCACAGTATTAGCCTGACAAATTTCTGTAGGTAAGGAATTCCATATTTTAGGTGCATAACAACAAAAGGCCGCATCTCCACTTCTTTTTAACACTAGAATTACCAGAGCCTACGAGAAAACTCGTAAATCCGGCCCACCTTAAATCCATTCACACCTCTCCGTCAGCATCTTTTGTCCTGTAAATGTGCCGATTAAGACAAGCAGCAAGCAGCCTGCTATTCCATGCCCCACCGTCACAGAACGTTCACTAAGTTTTCCCATCTCATGCCTTGTTTGATTATCTGGGTGTGAACTGCTGGAGTTTTAGAGTGGAAATAATAGATCATTATTTGGAACACATGCATGTCATGTGTGTCCCGTTTCTACAGTAATCTGTGTAAACACATTGTTAAAACAGAAACTTTTTCATATTTTAGTAATAAATGTTACAAAATGTAGGCTTAAACTATAGAATGTGTAAAGCCTGAAGTCCAAGGATCAAATAAACACCTTCACAAAACGTTCAAGGACAATACAACAGCTTCCGTGGCATAGTGGTAAGATTTGCTAACTTGTAATCAAGAGGCCACCGTTTCGATCCCCGCTGCCTCCTATATTTACTGTTTTCAGTAGTGAGCTGCTCTTATTGTTAATATTATACAGTACACACATACATTTGGTTTGCGTCTGTAACAGACCGTGTACATTTATAGTACTGTATTTGTAAAAGTTACCTTTTTTTTCACTTTTAATCTCTCATTCATGATCACAATACATACTACCACCCTAGGGATCTGACGCTGTTAGTTTTTATTTGAAACTGGGAATAACTGTAGATGTGAGTGGTGTTTTGAGGCAATGGAATTGGACATTCTCTGATCTGGAGGGATAAAAGCTGACACTCAAACGCTGGTGACTCTGCTTTCTTCGTGTCTCACCGTCACTTTATTTTTTTTTTTATTCAGTTTTATTGAGTGTTCCTGCTCACACATAATTAGTATGCACCTTATGGTGTATGATGTAAAAAAAAAAAAACACAGACGTAGGTATATATATTTTGAAGAAATCATTTTATGACCTCAATAGTATCAATCAGAAAACATCATCGCACTAATGCAATATTATTTGAAAACGAACAGCGTCAGATCAGGTGTGAATTTACGCTGGCACTGTTACTTAGAGTCAGATCAGGAGAGGCGGGGGGACTGAGCAAGGTTATTTAAGGCTTTATAAACAATCAGTAGTATTTTAAAGTCAAGTCTGAATGACATGGGCAAACAATGTGACCACGCTAAACTGGTGAGATGTGCTCAAATTTTGTTTTTCTAGTTAAGATTCTGGCTGCTGCATTCTGCACTAATTGTGCCGATTGATGTCTTTGTAAGGCAGTCTTATTAGGAGTGCATTACAGTAATCTCTTAAACTTAAAACATAAGCGTGAATTAATTTTTCAGCGTCTTATAAAGTTATAAGAGGTCTAACTTTTGCTCTATTCCTTAAGTGAAAAACTGCATCCTAGTAATCTGATTAATGTGTGATTTAAAGTTTATGTCAGAGTCAACCTGAATCAAACTTGTCAAGAATAGAATGCTTATTCATGTAATCATTAAGCTTCTTAATTACTACCCTCTCTAGAATTTTATCTAAGAAAGGCTAGTTAGAAATTGGTCTAAAATCGTCAAAAACAAAGGAGTTATGATTATTTTTCTTGAGCAGGGGTTTAACAACTGCAGTTTTTAGACAGTCAGGGAAGACCCCATATCTAATGATGAGTTCATTATGTCAAGTACATTATCAGCAATGACATTTTTAGAAGGCATTCCATTGAGTGAGGTGGGTTTATAAGACGAACAATAGTTGAAAATAAAACTCTTAGATTTATTAGCATTGTCATTTCTAATTTTAGAGAAACAGGACTGCTCCCCACGGCGGGCTGCGTTGTTATGTTCGGTTATTTTTTGCCTTCAGTATTTCATAGTGGACTATCAGTTTTTCTCCATATACGCTCAGTTCTCCGGCATGTTTTCTTTAAATCAGACAGTCTTTGGGTCTTCTAAGGTATGCTAGTGCTGGAGGATTTCTTAACTGTCTTTTCAGGGGCCACTATGTCAGCTGCAGCTCTTACCTTAGTGTTACAATGTTCCACCTTACTATTTACACTATTAGTTTTGCTAAGGTTAGTACTACAATTGGACTGTTTGTTTAAAATATTAGCAAACATAGAAGCTGCAGATGTATCAAAATAATGTGTTTTTTTTTATTTATACATTAAATAGTATGCAAAAATGGCCTAACATAAAAGAAAATGAGTGCATAACAAGTCTTTGGAGTAGTGAGATGTCCAACATCAGAATTTCAGGTGTCTTGTATATTGATAATGAACATGCAGTGAAAAAAAGAAGTGTGATGTGTTAGAATGTACAGTTCTGGAAGTCAGTAGCAGACTGTTGAAGGTTAATCAATATTGAACAGTGAAGCAATGTAGTAGTCATGGCAGGTGAGAATTAATGTGTTCAGCTGATCCAGTGCTGAAACTATGGTAATCTATTAATACTTTGTATAGGCAGAATACTTAAACAGTCATGCAATAATCCATCCTGAAGGTTAAAAAGACTTAAGAGAGAATTTCCACATCAGGGAATGAAGGATAGTGTCTGTCTCTGGCAGTGTTTCAAAAGTGATTGAAATACAGTATGACTGTAGCTAAGGTTTGATTTTCAATGCAGTGGTATGTGTGACCACAAGACTAATGACAGAGGGCAAAATGAAAAAGCTGAGAATAAGTGAGGAATTAAAATTCTTGAGATGAGTTAGACATTCTACAAGAAGCAGCCAAGTTTGGTCAGTGTTCAGCTGTAGAGGACAGATATCCATATTTGAATTGCTAAAGTTCACTAAACACCCACACAAATAAAACTCTGGAAAATAGGCAGCTGTTTTCTTGAGAGTAATTACACATTTAAAAATGGCAAAATGAGTAACAAAATAAGTAATCCATACAAATTTAATAAAATGACAATAGATTGCATAAAAACTAGTATACAGTGGAACCTCGGTTCACGACCATAATTCGTTCCAAAACTCTGGTCATAAACCGATTTGGTCGTGAACCGAAGTAGTTTCCTCCATAGGATTGTATGTAAATACAATTAATCCGTTTCAGACCATACGAACTGTATGTAAATATATTTTTTTAAAGATTTTTAAGCACAAATATAGTTACACCATAGAATGCACGGCGTAATAGTAAACTAAATGTAAAAACATTGAATAACACTGAGAAAACCTTGAACAACAGAGAAAACTAACACTGCAAGAGTTTGCACTATAGCACTACGAACCACTCGCTAAAAACACTTTTTTTAATGAGTTTTAAGCACAGGGAAAAAAAAATGAACATTTGAAAAATCTGTAATTTAATAAACCACCAAGAAAAGTAACATTGCAACAATGCACGCTACGAACCGATCGCTGTAAACTGAAGTAAAGTGGAGGTTAAAATCCAATAGAAAAAAGTCTTCATTAAATACAACGAGGTTAAAACAATGCTCGGATCTGTCTCTTTAAAAACAAGCCTGGTGCATTCTTTAACTGCCTTCTCGGCCTTATGCGTCCAGCCGTCTCTCTCTCTTGCTCACTCACGCGTGTGTGTCTCTCGCGAGCGTGTGTGTGTGTCTCTCTCGCGAGTGCGTGTGTGTGTGTGTCTCTCTCTCTCTCTCTTGCTTTTGCTCGCTGCACAGGGAGAAACTGAACACGTGCGGAATTCATCGGTGCGCAGAAACCGAAAGGGAAACTGGCTTGTTTGTATACTGAGTGTGTGGTCGTAAACAGATGCAAAAGTTTGGCGAACTTTTTGGTTGTAAACTGATTTGTACGTGTTCAGAAGTGTTCGTGAACCGAGGTTCCACTATATATTAGTACACCAAAAAAAGCAATTATAAAAGAAAGTATTCTATATGGTCTATGTTTCATTTAGAATATTAGCACAAATATATTTAAGATAATATTATTAAACTGTAAATCAAGTAGGTTATGTGCTAAATCGATCAAGATGTATTTAATAGCATAAAAAGTATAGTAAACACTTCAGTGATAAACATACATTACAATGCCTTGACCAGACGAGGGCTGTCCTGCACACAAAATCCACACTTAATGTAAACTACGGGGCTTTGCCCCCTGCTCGCTTCGCTCGCCAACCCCCATGTTTGCACTATGCCCTAGCCTCTTTGCAGTTCTGTTGCTCACTTATGGGGATGTGGAAGTACAATTTAAGCAGATTTTTATTTTAATGGGAATTGTTACATATGCATAATAGAATTATTTTACATTACAGCGAGTAATTAACCATATTAAAAAAGTGTAAAATATATATATCCTATAACGGCAGGGTCACGGGGTTTTGCTGGAGCCAATCCCAGCCAATACAGGGCGCAAAGTAGGAAACAAACCCCAGGCAGGGCGCCAGCCAACCACAATGTAATAATTTGAAAGTAAATTATGTTCCATGTTGTGTTAGATATTCATTGCATAATACAATTTTGTTCAGTTTGGCTTTGAAATTAACACGCAGATACTTTTTAAACTTACACTTTTACTGTAAAACCAGTAAAAACAATTTTTTGAATACATTTTCATCAATATCGCATTGAATTTGTGCTTGGACTTTCACTGTGACAACACAACGTATAACTGCCCGTGATTGAATTTCATTTCTTTCTGTCTATTAAATAAAATGACTTTTTCGAATGTTTGCCGCTGAGATTTTTTAATTGTCTTTGCAAAAGCTATTCTAACGGGAAACTGTTAACGTTTTAATATGAATGGCATATCAAAATCTCCTTTGTTGTCTAATGTTATCCATGGAAGATGTACTACATTACCTTTTTTGGATGCATCCTTCTTTCTACAGTAATTCGTGTGGTGGAAGACTGAACAGTGTTAACGGTTGTAGATATTCTTTAGGATATTGTAATTTGATGTTTTCATCTTACACACAATCACCACCAACTGTTTCAGCATAGTCTATTGATACGCATTTAACCAATTTGCCATGTAACCGATCAACATTTTTGGCGTTAATTCATTTCACTTCATCTTTTCTCAGTGCTAGGATTGCCCGTGTACTCATTTTTTCTGTTGATAACCCTTTGTGATGAAATTCTTCAATAAGATTTGGACATAATAAGTTTTATTTAATTGGGAACTTAAAGTGAGGAAAACTTTAAAATTTATAAGAGCTGAGAGAGCAGAAACTGTTTCTGTCAAAGCATTCACACGAATGAGAGGTGAGATTACTATGTTCGTGACTGAATATGGTTGAGAGGAGGGCGTGACATGAAAAAATCTCATGGCCAAAGTCTCGTCTCGCAGGACTTGAAAGCTTATCAGCCCTGACACAGACAGATACCCAGACTCACAAGTCCCAAACCACAAACGATTAGTTTTCTTCTTATTTACACACCGACCACAGTGCATAATTTCCCCACAATAGCTCTGTCCCTTCTTTCTTTCTCTCCTTTAACTATTCTTCTTCTTCTTTTGCTGCCTCCACTCCTCTCCTCTCCTTGCAAGTTGTGTCCTCCACTTCCCGACTCCAGCTTCAAGAATGGAGTATTCCAAGTGCTCTCTAATTAGTTTCTGGAAGCACTCCTGGTTGTGGTGGAAGTGCTGCATGTACACCTGGAAGTACTCCAGGTGCCCTTGCAACTACTTCTGGCAGCACTTCCAAGTGTGGCAGAAGTGCTGCCGTCCAGGACTCCTCAAATGACCAGGTGTCTGCTGGTGGTGACCACAGGCCCCAGTAGGGCTGAGCTTTTAAGCTCCAAGCCCGTGGTCCCAACGTATTCCAGGTGATTCATCCTCTTGTGTTCCCGGGGAGGTGTTGTCCCCAGTGTGTCGCCTCCTCCTGTCCTTCCATCTTCAGTACATCCTGGTCAGGGAGCTTCCCCAGTCGTCTGCCACACCACAAAACCCAAATATGAATGCACTAATGCTTATTGCAAAACACCTGTGCTCAACTCGATTCTGAAAAATACTTAGTAGAGATTGTCAAAAGCACAGGAATATTAAACTCTGAGTGGGCCACATTAATAATATAGTTCACTGATGTATGTGAGGAAAAAATATCTGTATATCCTTGAGTGATACTGATATCATAATTCATATCATCAGCATGTGAAGGGATCTTGAGGTCATACTAGCAAATCAAGCAAACTAGCACCAATATGTCAGTAGTGAAATGAAGTGGGTGAAGCACAAGGTTATTGGTAAAGCCCAAGATTTAAACCTCTGAGATATTTTCACTAATTTAAAAGCAGATTTTGATAATTCTGCATTATTTAAAAAAGTATTTTGCAAAATAATTTCAAACCTAAATTAAAATTTCTAAAATAAGCCTTTAGTAGTATGCTATACTTCTTAATTGATGTAGCCTTATAATTTATAATACTTTAACTACATCTTAATGTCTAGTACTAAATAAGCACTCTCTGTAGATCTTTTAATATAAGTATTTAATCATCCATTTAGTTTAATTGTAGCCTTCACATTTATAATAAAAAAAAAATTCTAGTTGCATATTATTCATAACAGCATTGTTATAGACATACACCAGTTAACATGCAATACAAGGATAAGAAGCTAAAATCTTTTTACTATTATTGACACCTTTGGCCATTGCATCTTTGGCTTAAATGTAAGAATACCTCTATAACTGAAATAATGTGTTTATAATTGCCACAGTTTCATCTTTCCCTTATTGTTCAAATTTTAAACTGGTCTTTTGTAGTGTATATTTGCAAGGATAGCACACCTGAAACACCATTTAGCAATATATATTGTTGAATGCTTATCCAATTAATTTAATGTACTTTTACAAGTAGTAAATCAATTCAGGTCAAGCCGAGTCAAGTATGCATTCATCTGCACATACCACAACAAAATTCTTACTTGTATATATTGAATAAAAAAATAAATAAAAACATAAAAGTATATTCTATCTATCTGTCTGTCTGTCTGTCTATCTATCTGTCTATCTACAGTATATATATATAGTGAGATGTATATACAGTATCCTTTTTCACATCACTGGCACTCTCTGTGTTGGTTGTCAAACTGACCACTCTTATAGTCAAAGTGTTTTGCTGGGAAAATGCAGAAGTGGTTGTGTATAACATCAGACAACAGAATAGGCCAATACAGTAATAAAATACAGTACATGGCATTTTTCATTCCATCATATGGTACATCACAAACATTAGCACTGCATTTACCAAATGGCACATAACAGACACATGGTAACTAAATGAGTCCATGGCATTTTTATTGCAATGGATGGCACATCAACAATAGCACTGCTTTTATGAATCCCATACAAAATGGCATTTAACCAAGTATATACTGTATCTCTGCAGACCATAGCCTCCAACCTGGAGCTCCAAGAAGGTGGAGCTGATTCCAATGGTGTCACTAGAGTCTAGCTGCAGAACTCCAGAGCTCCTCCCAGTTATACCATGGTTAATTTTAGGGTTGTGGGAGAGTTATCTGACTCAAATATTGACAACTGTCCATCATGTCAATTCCAAGTACTTACAGCTCCAGGGTGGAGGCTTTGGGAAGAGATAACCAATATATGGACACACACAGACACTTGTCCTTTTATTAAGGTGGATGATAATAATAATAATAATAATAATATGTAAACAATCACAAGAAACTGCTTCTAGACCAACCAGCTCCAATTAAGTATAGAAGATCACACTCACAAGTACAGTTTACTATACAGTGCATCTGGAAAGTATTCACAGTGCATCACTTTTTCCACATTTTGTTATGTTACAGCCCTATTCCAAAATGGATTAAATTCATTTTTTTCCTCAGAATTCTACACACAACACCCCATAATGACAATGTGAAAAAAGTTTATTTGAGGTTTTTGCAAATTTATTAAAAATAAAAAAATTGAGAAAGCACATGTACATAAGTATTCACAGCCTTTGCCATGAAGCTCAAAATTGAGCTCAGGTGCTTCCTGTTTCCCCTGATCATTCTTGAGATGTTTCTGCAGCTTAATTGGAGCCCACCTGTGGTAAATTCAGTTGATTGGACATGATTTGGAAAGGCACACGCCTGTCTATATAAGGTCCCACAGTTGACAGTTCATGTCAGAGCACAAACCAAGCATGAAGTCAAAGGAATTGTCTGTAGACCTCCGAGACAGGATTGTCTCGAGGCACAAATCTGGGGAAGGTTACAGAAAAATTTCTGCTGCTTTGAAGGTCCCAATGAGCACAGTGGCCTCCATCATCCGTAAGTGAAAGAAGTTCGAAACCACCAGGACTCTTCCTAGAGCTGGCCGGCCATCTAAACTGAGCGATCGGGGGAGAAGGGCCTAAGTCAGGGAGGTGACCAAGAACCCGATGGTCACTCTGTCAGAGCTCCAGAGGTCCTCTGTGGACACAACCCAAAGGACAACCATCACTGCAGCAATCCACCAATCAGGCCTGTATGGTAGAGTGGCCAGACGGAAGCCACTCCTTAGTAAAAGGCACATGGCAGCCCGCCTGGAGTTTGCCAAAAGGCACCTGAAGGACTCTCAGACCATGAGAAACAAAATTCTCTGGTCTGATGAGACAAAGATTGAACTCTTTGGTGTGAATGCCAGGTGTCACGTTTGGAGGAAACCAGGCACCGCTCATCACCAGACCAATACCATCCCTACAGTGAAGCATGGTGGTGGCAGCATCATGCTGTGGGGATGTTTTTCAGCGGCAGGAACTGGGAGACTAGTCAGGATAAAGGGAAAGATGACTGCAGCAATGTACAGAGTCATCCTGCATGAAAACCTGCTCCAGAACGCTCTTGACCTCAGACTGGGGCGACTGTTCATCTTTCAGCAGGACAACGACCCTAAGCACACAGCCAAGATATCAAAGGAGTGGCTTCAGGACAACTCTGTGGATGTCCTTGAGTGGCCCAGCCAGAGACCAGAGTTGAATCTGATTGAACATCTCTGGAGAGATCTTAAAATGTCTGTGCACCGACGCTTCCCATCCAACCTGATGGAGCTTGAGAGGTGCTGCAAAGAGGAATGGGTGAAACTGGCCAAAGATAGGTGTGCCAAGCTTGTGGCATCGTATTCAAAAAGACTTGAGGCTGTAATTGCTACCAAAGGTGCATTGACAAAGTATTGAGCAAAGGCTGTGAATACTTATCTACATGTGATTTCTCAGTTTTTTTTTAAATAAATTTGCAAAAACCACAAGTAAACTTTTTTCATGTTGTCATTATGGGGTGTTGTGTGTAGAATTCTGAGGAAAAAATGAATTTAATCCATTTTGGAGTAAGGCTGTAACATAACAAAATGTGGAAAAAGTGATGCGCTGTGAATACCTTTCGGATGCACTGTATATATCATTAAAAAGATTTCACTGTTATAGTGTATAGTGTAATATATATAGCATTATTCTCTGAAATCTGAAGCTGTATAGCTTCAACTCATAAACTGAGAAAATATAAACAAATAATAATATTACAAGGACTCTGTCCTGAATGTGTATTCAGTAGGAACTGTACCCCATGCTTTTGTCATGTTATGCTGTTCCTTTATATATCATTGCTTGTCAATGGATATTTTTTTACCAGATTTCTGGTTGTTTTTGGAATTTGGTATGCAACAGAAAACTTGAGCTTTAAACAAACTGAAGAATGCAGATATTAGATCTCTTAATTCTTGTATACCAGCACTTAGCTTTTTGTCTAATATGCAAGTTTGTGGTACCCCTTGAATTGTACTGTACCTGTTCATACATAAATCTAGCCTGATTCTGGCCACATCCTTGTCTCTTGAAACAAGACTGTCTTATAGGCCAACAATTCACTCCATACTGCAGAAGATTTTGTTTCAACTAGCTGTTCATCAAAAAATCAGGAGCTAGCTTTAGCCCGAAGAAATGAAAATGTTATGTTACTGCTATAGTAAGGATCACATAACTAGGGATAACTGTAGTAGGTAAATCTTTCTGAAGCAAAACAGCATTAATTTTGGAGAGAAAATCAAGTAATGATTTTAAACAGGTAAAAAAATATTACAAATTAACCTATATTTTGAATACTTTTAGTAAGCAACCATTTGTGATATAATAAATAATGCAACTGTGTTTAAATATCTCAAAAAATATAACCACCTTCCATGTGAATATGCTAAATGTACCTTGCGTTTGTTCTGTTAGTTTCCTGTGTGGACCCAAGGTGGCACTGTTGCCCCTTAATCCCAACAAACAGACACAGGGTAAAAGCACTCAGAAGTACTAGTAAAGCAACAATAATAATCACAATTCTCTCCTCCACACCTCCTGACTATGGCTTGCTTGCTGGGTTCACAGCAGTCCTTTATATAGTCCTTGATCTGGAAGTGTTTCTGTTCTTCCTCCCACGTGACTTGTCAGTACTTCCGGTTCAGATGTAGGACTTTGGTTTTCTTCAGCCCAGAAGTACATTGAAGCTTCCATCCTTGTAACTTGGGAGTACTTCCGGGCTATAGATGAAATATAACTCCTCTAGTCCTCTTGCAGCATCCCCTGGCAGCATCAACAATACCAGGAAGGGCTATGGTATTACACTACATGTCCCATAGTGCCCTCCGGGTATCCGGGGCACTGCTGCAGTCCAGGGGAGCTGCCATCTCACATTTTGGGGGAGGCAAAAAAATCTCATGGCCAAATTCTTGCAGGATTTGAAAAAATCTCTACAAAAAGGTCTCGTCACAGGATTTTTTTATATAATAGAGAGATTTCATCACAAAGGGTTATCAACAGAAAAAATGAGTACACAGGTAATCCTAGCACAGAGAAACAATAAAATCAAATGAATTAACACCCAAAATGTTGATTGGTTACAAATTGGTTAAATGCGTATCAATAGACTATGCTGAAACAGTTGGTGGTGATGGTGCAGAACATGAAAACATCAACTTACAGTATCCCGAAGACTATCTACAACCATTAACACCATCCCATCTTCCACTGCACAAATTACTGTAGAAAGGATGATGTATCCAAGAAAGGTAATGTAGTAAATCTTCCATGGATAACATTAGACAACAAAGGAGATCTTGATATGCTATTCGCATTAAAATATTAACAGTTTGCCATTAGAATAGCTTTTGCAAAGATAATTAACAAATCTCAGAGCCAAACATTCGAAAAAGTAATTTATTTAATAGAAAGCAGCAAAATTCAATCACGGGCAGTTATACATTGCGTTGTCATGATGAAAGTCCAAATACAGAATCAAAATTCAATGCAATATTGACAAAAATTTAATTCAAAAAATTGTTTTTACTGAAGTTTTACAGTAAAATTGTAAGCTTAAAAAGTATTTGTGTGTTCATTTCAAAGTCATACAGAGCGAAATTGTATTACTCAACTATAATACAACTTTAAACATAATTTACTTTCAAATTATTACGTTTTACTATTTTTTAATATGATTAATTACTCGCTGTAATGTAAAATAGTTAGTTCTATTATGCATATGTAACATTTCCCATGAAAATAAAAGCTGTTTAAATTGTACATCCGCATCTCCATACGTGAGCGGCAGAACAGCAAAGAGGCTGGCAAGTAGTGCAGGCCGGGGCTTGGCGAGCAAAGCGAGTAGGGTGCAAAGCCGCCTAGTATATATACAGTATATATATATATATATATATATATATATATATATATATATATATATACACAGTATATATATACAGTACATTTAGTAAATAAAACAACAAAGTTAAAACTATAAAGATAACCTAGAATGCAAGTGAATTAAAGTAAGTTTTTATCTGAGATTTAAAACAATCAGTTGTGGGAGCTGATCTTAAAGAGAGGGGTAGCTGCTCCACAGCCAAGGACCCTCTACAGAGAAGGCATGATCACCCCACAGCTTCGAGCATGTGCATGGAACTTATAGCATGATAGGTGGGAGAAAACCAAACTTGAACACAAAAAATAAAATCTTAAATTCTAACCCAGTATTTTACAGGGAGCCAATGAAGAGAAAGTAACACAGGTGAAACGTGATGGGTTTTTTTTAGTGCCAGTCAAGACTCTGGCAGCAGCACTTTGAATTTATTATCGTCGGAACAGAGATGAGTGGTAGACACCATTATTGAGGGAATTATAGTAGTCTAAATGGGATGCAACAAGATAGATAGATAGATAGATAGATAGATAGATAGATAGCTTTATTAATCCCAAGGGGAAATTCACATACTCCAGCAGCAGCATACTGATAAAAAACAATATTAAATTGAAGAGTGATAAAAATGCAGGTAAAACAGACAATAACTTTGTATAATGTTAACATTTACACCCCGGGTGGAATTAAAGAGTCGCATAGTGTGGGGGAGGAACGATCTCCTTCAGTCTGTCAGTGGAGCAGGGCAGTGACAGCAGTCTGTTGCTGAAGCTGCCTCTGTCTGGAGATGATACTGTTCAGTGGATGCAGTGGATTCTCCATGATTGACAGGAGTCTGCTCAGTGCCCATCGCTCTGCAACGGATGTCAAACTGTCTAGCTCTGTGCGTACAATAGAGCCTGCCTTCCTCACCAGTTTGACCAGATGTGAGGCGTCCCTCTTCTTTATGCTGCCTACCAAGCACACCACCGCCTAGAAGAGGGTGCTTGCCACAACCGACTGATAGAACATCTGCAGCATCTTATTGCAGATTTTGAAAGATGCCAACCTTCTAAGCAGGCCCGCCGCCAGAAATATTTGGGCCCCAGACAACTGAGTACGTGTGGGCCCCTCTGCCTTCCCCGGGTCCCCACATGCCAAAACCTTCAAATACGTATACAAAAAAAATCAAGCGTGAAGGGGCCCCCTTCCGTTAGGGCCCCGGACCAGAGTCCCGTTTGCCTCCCCGGCAGCGGGCCTGTTCTAAGGAAGTATAGTCGGCTCTGTCCTTTCTTGCACAGAGCAACAGTATTGGCAGTCCAGTCCAATTTATCATCCAGCTGCACTCCCAGGTATTTATAGGTAAATAAATAATATTTCCAGATGATTACAAGATAGAAATAGTTTAACTTTAGTTATGGTACTGAGCTGAAAAAAGCTACCTTTGACCATAGCATTTGTCTGTTAATCAAAGTCAAAGATATTTTTAATGATAAAAACAAACAAGGCAAGGTTTTCTTTAGCTGAGTAAAGTTGGGAAGATTTGGCTTTAGAGGCTTAATTGGCTGCAAGATTTTGCTATTCCCAATCTGACATTTGGCTGCTAATTTCAGTCTGTGGTGGCACCTCTTGCCTAGTAGTGTGAAACACTATGTATTTATTTTAGTTGCAGAACAATGAGTTATTACCCTTAACATTAATGCCACAGATTTGAGCAAGACACTTTTAGAAATTATAACTAATCTGTTTTATCATAGAAAATTCTTATACTGTTTATTATACTGTAGCTCATTCTGGACATTTTGCAATGCAGATATTCATACAAATAATAATTTGGGTTGTCATTTTAATCCAATTCCCTTTTATACCTGCCACTTTAGCCCTTTGCTTTCTGTTCTTCCTGGGTCATAAATGTTGGACTAAAGAGGTATGATTCTGGTTACCTGGCTGAAAGGTGCCATCTAGTGGATTTTAAACAGTAGAAAATACTTTATTTAAAAACACCTTCAGACTGCATTCATTTTGGTGTTTCTCTGGAAGGAAGGCAATTTAACAAAGGTAATTACTTGTCTCATCAGTTCAAATATATTTTAATGCCATTCAGTCAAATAGACAGGGCACCACTTCACCACAGGAATTATTATTACTATTATTATTATTATTATTATTATTATTATTATTATTATTATTATTA
>JANRMT010062842.1:2639018-2663210 GCA_026402145.1 Polypterus bichir lapradei | reverse complement strand
TATTATTATTATTATTATTATTATTATTATTATTATTATTATTATTATTATTATTAATAATAATAATAATAATAATAATAATATTTTTAATTAACTAAGACTACACATTTATTGAATATATAAGATGTCCATATAGCAACAGGTTACTTTATAACTTGTCGCAATACCTCATTAACTGGATTATAACATGTGTTACAAACGCTCTATAATGCTCTATAAAATTACTTACTCTGTTTCTCTCTTAATGGCAAGTATGTTCAGGTAAGGAAGAAAGATATATATAATCACCATTCATGCTGCTGGAAACTTGCAAGTAATAATGTCAACTCTCTATATTAATGCCTCTTTAAACCTTTATGCTATAAAAGTTACATGCAAAACTGTTGAAAGGTTTATGCATCCACCCATCCATCCATCCATTTTCTGACCTGCTCATCTAGTTTAAGATCACAGGAAGCCAGTTTCCTTTCATAGAAGAATTTGACAGGTGCCAGCCCTGAAGAGTACCTATTCATTAAAGGTTACATTCAGCACACACACATAATCATTCATATTTGGAACAACTTAGAGCAGCCAATTAACAAATGTATTTGAAATATGGGAAAAAACCAAAGGAGGAGGAGGAGGATCTGGGGAGAGGTTTTAAAGACACCTCGGCTCAGACCAGATTTAGGAGAATAGTTGGGGTAGCAAAGCAATAAAGTTTTAACAAAGAGAGCAAAATATAGAAATGGAAGTAATAAGTAAGGCTACACAGGTGGGCATGAACAAGCCACCCTGTCTGTCAGAAAGGGTGAGTTTCCACAAGTTGAGTAGGCTGACCCAGGCCGGAAGTTAAGATTTTATTTCACTTCAGTCTGATTCTTTGTACTTTTGTCTTTTCCTTTTGTGTATTGTTCCTTTTTGTGTTTGAAAATAAACACTGCCACACACATGCGCATTGGAGGCAACTAACGGGCTCAAAAGAAGGTATTTCTCAGTCGGACTAGGGGGTGGCAGAGTGCACTGATCCTTTCTTTTTCTTCCCTGCAGACCAAATGCGGGAAATTCTGCCTGGGCCCTATGACTTCACTTCTGGTCACACATCCCAGAAGATGTCACTTCTGGTTCCATCCCAGAAGACATCACTTCCAGTTCCAACCCCAGATTATATCATTCCCCCTTCCGCTTTTAAAACCAACTAGTCTGCACCATAATCTTCATTCTGTTTTGGACTCTTGTCTGTAAATACCTTTCTAAACAAATCTTCAAATTTTCAGTCACTTTCCAATTATATGGGAAGCTGACCCAAAACCTTTTTATGTGTGAAGGCTTGATTATTACCACAACACACAATTTAACAGTATTGTGAAGAGATACCATCAGGGTGCTTTCTGATTATAGTAGCTAAAGATGCATCAGAAATCCTACTTTGCTGTTTATTCACTGTATGCTTATGTGCAGTTTTCCAAAGACAAGTTGCTGTGGACTGCTTTCGGACTTCCTTCAAGACTTCATCAGCATTAAATGAGACAGTTTTTGAGATCAATTCTTATGAAATTCTGCTTACTTTGTCATTAAAAAGCAGCCACCACTTGTTTTCTAAAGCAGCCAAATCCAATATAGCATGAATCTCGGCGTTAAATGGGATTAATCTCAATTGCACACAGGGGCGGTCCTAGCCTGTTTGGTGCTCTGGGCGAACACTGCCTCTGGTGCCCCCTGGCGCCCCCCGCGGCCCCCCCCGGCACCCACCCCAGTGCCCCCCCGGCGTTCTAATAAACACTAAACAAAATCAGTGCAATAAGACAAACTATTGGAAACGTAATGTCTAACAGAGACAAAATCACATTTTACATTTATACAGCACCAAAATATTTCGTTATAGTGTAAAGAATTTTCACTTTAGTACCATCTCCAGTCATCAGTTCACCAGGGGCTTCAAGAATAACGCCGTGCATAGAATTCGCACTATAACATGACATAAGCACAAAAGCCGAAATATGCTTACGCACAGAAAAATCCAGATGCATAAATTTGTGCTTTCGCCAACTTCCGCGTTCTTCCTCTCCATAAATCCCGATCAGCTTGAAAAGTAACACACGTGCACACGCCATCTGTCCCACCCCGTCTCCTCCCAGAATTACACCTCTTTGAATATGCAAATCAATATAAAAAGCCCTTAAGCTCAGCGTTCTGTGAAAAGGCAATGGCAAAAGCAAGAGGAAAAATATAGGAATTTCAGCGAGTGGAGGCAAAGAAAAACATACTATTTGTTGGTTTAAACAGTAGTATAATCAACAAAAGGAAGTTGGTTGAGTGACATAGCGTGTTGGAGAAACTTGAAAGCTCAACTTCACAAAGTTGCACAGTGCCCAACATAAAAAAGAAGTTGTCACATATCAAAGTCGCCATGAAAAGGCAAGACGTAAACCACCATCTGAATGTCATATAAAAGCTTATTAGGGTACAGAGAAAAAAAAAGGCACACAGTAGGAAAAAAGCACAAAATGTTAACTTCAATCTCAAAATTTCCACTTTAATCACATAGTTTATTTTGTCATTAAAGTAGAACATCATAAACTTCATCTTAAAATCACTTAATTTACTAGTTTCTCAAATCCCATCGTAACTAAAGTAGCACGTTAAATGCTTTGTTTTGTATTTGATCTTTTGCTCTATGTGTGTGAATCACTACGTGCTTCCGCTTTCTCTTTCTCCGACTGGACACAGAATCCATTACATTTGTGATATTACAGCGCTCTGAATAATTAAAATACTGAGATGTATATGTGATATCTTTTTCATGATGATAGGAGTTAAAGCATGTCATTAAACAGGGGAACACGGTGCGTGATTGTGTGCGACCTTCGATGAATTTATTGTAGCAGTACTGTCTCTTTCAAACGTACTAATCTCAAATTCCTGTCCTTACTTTTCTTTCTCCAAATACCCAATCGCCACACAATTCAGCTCTGTAATAGACGTTAAGCCATCTGTAAGCTTACAACGACAATTCTTCAAAACTTTTAAGGAACATTGAAATATCTTCATGGTACATGTTTAATTATTCTATCCATCTATTCTTCCAGTGTCGCGTCAGCCCCAGAAAGAATACAGCACAAGGTAGGATCAATCTGTGAACTAGCTAGCGCTGCGGAACCATGTCCTCACATGTTTAATTATTAACAATACAGATTATTTAAATGAAGTTAAAGTTTTATCTGTAAAATATAATAAACATATTTTACTGCATTTCATCTTAAAAATTATATCGTCATCATATGTAAATACGTGCTTTATAAAGTGGCGCAGGTTGTGCAATATTATAACTGTAGTGCAAGTTTACAGTGAGGTGATTGTACTTATAAGTACAAACAGTTCTACAAGGAGCACTTGATGGACTGATTGATTGTTTAAAGTTTTTGGGATGAAACTGTTTCTGAACCGTGATTGTTTAAAGTTATTGCAATAAATTTAATAAAACTTAAAAAAAAAAAAAAAAGTTCTTGGGATGAAACTGTTTCTGAACCACGAGATCCGTACAGAAAAGTCTCTGAAGCGTTTTGGTGTGGCTGAGGCAGCATGTGCTTCATGCTATATACCGATAATTCTCTTTCTGATCAGCTGCTACTGTGATTCCCCACTCAGATACAGTGATATAAATACTCCGAGTGGTGCAGTGAGAGTAATATGGAAAAAGATGATCCGCTGTGGCAGCCCTTAAAGGGGAGCAGCTGAAAGAAGAAAAAGAAGAAGAAGAAGATGGTGCAGTGAGAGTAACAATGCTAAAGCAGTTATGGTATTTGGAATACTATGGCTATTCCCTGGACCATTATACTGTTTCAAGTTAATTACAATCAGATGCATTACACTAATAAACAATATGCGGTTAGTTTCAGTGTATTTGTAAAGCTGCGTCAGGAAAATAAAGAGTAACCACACAGGAACAGTAGCACTGCTTTGATGCTGGGTGCCACCAGTCTGCAAAACCGAGCGGAGAACTTGCGTACGACAGGGTATAAGGTACCGTGGAAATGTGCGTGGCTTTATGCCAAGTGTAGGTTTTATACATCGCGATTTGAACGTGGAAACGTTCTTACGCAACATTTCTGTGCATACACACTGTTTATGCATGAGGCCCCAGGTCACTAACAACTGCATAAACCTTTTCTGTCACAGCTGCAGTCAGTTTATTATTTCGGGTTAACTTTCCCCGCCTACCACTCTCCACTACGTGAGTCATTTGCATTAGTAAGTTAGCACGCAAACATATATATCCATACAAAAAAACTCTTACTAACTCAAATCATTTTATCAACATGTTCAAAATCTCATTGACAATATTTTACCGTTTTAAAGCCTGTAATGTGCACTCCAATTATGGCAAATTTACTAACCTGTGATAAAGAACAGAGAGAGCACACGCATTGAGCTGGCATCAGCTTCACACAGGAGGATTTATTCTTCCTGTTCTTCCTGTTTGCTGTACTCTGCTCTATGCTGCTCGCGCAAGGAGCGCCAATCTAACGATTTCTGCGATTTCGTACAACCTAGGAAAAATTAATTGTGACATAATGGGCTTGGATTGACAATATTTTGAATGAAATGTGCTTTATTTGGAAGCACCCCGCCCTCCTCCCCTTTCGACAGGTTGTGTGTGAGACTTCAGCACAGCAGCAGCAGCAAGCAGGCGCACCGAGGGCCCTCGTGCTCACTTTCTGCATATATGGGTGTGATAGAATTTAGAAAACACATTGGTGCAAATTATAAGTCTATATCATAATGTCTGGTGCTTTTGTGTTTGTTTGTTTTTATTTTGTTTTATTTTGCGAGCTGGTTATTAGATGCCGCGCCGGCCAGCCAGAGAATCCCCCGCCGCCCCGCCCCTCTCCTCTCTGTGCAGCAAGCAGCAAGCAGCAGGCGCACCTCGCAAATGGAGGACTCCCTTACTCCCCGCAAATTGGCAATAGAAATCCGATTGGTGCCCATGCAATCCCAAAAATGCGCTGGCATGATGTCGGGGCAGCATGGGTGTGCGCAAAAAAAAAATATATATTTTTTTTGCCAATGCCCAAGATGCTGCCCCCACCACGATGCCGCCCCGGGCAATAGCCCATGTTGCCCATATCAAAAACCGGCACTGATTGCACGGCCCCTCCACACACTCCCATATAGGGACAGTTTAGAATCACTGTTTACTTAAGATGCCTGCTGTTTAGATATGAAGGCAGATTGGGGTAATGTGGAGAAAACACATGTGAGCGCCAAAAAGAAAGTGTGTTATGTCGCAGGAGCTGTGCATGGACAAAGATAAATCACTACACCTTTCTGGTTTTGTGTGAACAAACAAGGTATTGACACAGAATTTAACACAATTTAGTAAAAGGATCATAGCAACATTGAATCTTTGTATATTTCACTTTTAATTGCTGCTATGTCATTTTGATCCCTGGAATTAAATGCAAGGGCAAATAAAATAATGGTAAAAGTTTATACAGTCTTGTTACTTAACCAATAGTTCATCATAATTGAATTATTAATCATTTTATTACAATTTTTCAGGCATTGTCAACACATCAGTATTACATATTGGAAATCTATGCATCAATATTTGTTTTAAAAAACACAATTTACAGTATGCATGATCACAAAGTGCTTTATACGGCATGGAAACTAATGATCTAGCATTAAAAAAATTGAGCAGATAGTGACAAAAGAATAGCACCCCATCTAGGGTTGGTACCCACCCTGCGCTCAGTCTTGCCAGTATGCATGTTTGTATTGTACATATAACAAAATCAGATAGATAGATAGATAGATAGATAGATAGATTGATTTACGGAAGCTCTTTAAATAACAATAATAAATAGGTAGATTAATAAGTAAATAAATAAACACATTAGTCTGAAAATACCACACAATGACTAAAAAGAGGAATAATTTAAAAAGAAACAAAATTAAAGTTCTGACTTGGCTGTCACATTCACTGAGGCACTATGCTGACGTATTGCTGTTGGTATTAAGGAGCCCCAGTTACGTTCCTTGACACACTTCTGCTGAATAATTTGTTGGCTGACAGTACTCAGTGTTAGTGTGTCATGGAGAGGATGTGCAGTTTTTTTTAAAATTCTCTCCTTCGCTACTACCTCCAGTAGTGTGTGAATCCTGGCTCAGTGTGAATCCTGTAACTGAGCTTGCCCTTCCAATTAGCTTGTTGATTCATTGATCCTCTCTTGAAGTGAACTTTATTTATGATACTACTATTTATTAATTCATATGCACAGGGTTTCAATATCTATGCCAGCAGCACTGAGCGCTGGGCAGGAACCAACCTTAGATGGAGGTCAGTCTATTTGAAATAACTACAGACATGAAGAAATTACTACTAGAGTGTAAGCTTTACTGAAGTATCACAATTTGCAGATTTTGATTTATGCCTGCTTTTCTGCATTTCCTTCTTGACTTTTACAGAATCAGCAAAATCTCTGTAATTAGAGATCCATATTTCTCAACATTTGCATGTCATTACCTACTTCCCTCTCTTTCCTGCTACCACAGTGATAAAAATCGCCATTTCAGCATTTAGTATTGTCTCTTTTGAAATAAAATGGGCATGTAGAGTTAACAGCAATTTTTAGGTATGGCTAACTAGATAAAATAATTAAAATACCCAGTGACAATTTTTAGTCATGTTTCCCCAGGTTAGAGAATACAATTTAATAACAAGAAAATGTTTTTGAACTATTGGTGATGTCATTAGATAAGTGTGCAAATTGCAGCTCTTTGACATAAATCTTTAAGCGAGTCTATGTGAAGGGACATGAGATGGACATCCTGAAGCTGTGGAGTAAGTGAATATCTGAGGAAAATCTCTGAAGAACAATAAAAACTGTATGAAGTTAATTAAGGAGAAAATTATAGAGAATGCCAGTCACCGACTTTAAAACAGTGCCACTGACAGTGACATGTAATAAACTGTTGTAAAATGTCACAAGATAATTATCCAGTTATAGCACTTAAAATTCTTTAAAGCTCACTTATTTTACACAACATACAGTAATGGCTATTTTGGGGATGTAAATTGTCTATCCAGACGTTATCCAGCCTAGAATTTAGCAGAGGACCCAAAATGCCTTTCTCTTACTGGTGTGTGTAGGTAACAAAAGATGGACTACAGCTAAACCTTATAGGCAGCTGCAAAAACAAAACACACATAAAGTAAGTAGATGAACAGGGTCCAGGCTGCTAAAGATGGGGGTCATGAGTTCAATCCTACCATGATTCCCAGAACTACGTTGAGAGAAAACTAAACAGGACTGAGCCTTCTGATTAGACACAAACATTTAAATGTGTGATAGAATACCTGTTTGTTAGTGTGGATAAGTCTGACTGATAATATGATGGGATTCAATTGGATGCCAGAAAAGCAATGAAGTAACTGGATTTATTTGGATGTCGGGTAGTTAATTTTAAGTAAAACTGCAGCAATCATAACACCAGTGAATAAACCTTTCCTAATTTCTTTTTCTTTTCTGTTTCCTTCTGCAGCACTTGCTGCCACTGACTGCTAACTTGACCCAGGGGTTACTCCTGGCCATGAAGTGTGGCATCAGAATAGTTGGGCACATTTAGGTTCGGCAGTAACAGATATAGCACTGAAACTTTGCATTATTTTAAAATTATAAACTCCACTATGTGCTAATATTTTGCATAATGCTTGGGAGGGAAGGGGAGGCCAGGAAACATGACTTGCCCAGACTTTGATTTTAGCATTCATCACCTGAGGTTTACTTTCTCTAGAAATGCTGTTAACCCTAATTTTTGGTTTCCTCAGATGAATTGTGTATTAAAAGAATATTCTGACATTAATGTTTACCACATTAAAGCATGCAGAACTTTAATTTAAATAAATAGTATATGCAAGTTGGATGGATATATTGCTTTTACTGTTATATATTTGTAAACCTACATGAACACACAAAGTTTGTCTTCACTAAAGAATGCTGTATAAGAACACATTGAACTGAAATGGACTGGACTGAAGAGTGGTCATTTGTAATTCAAAAAATAATAATAATGGCAATAAAAGCAGAAACATATGAAGCAGTCTGATTTGCAGAAAAAAAAATTCAAATACCCTTCCTAGCCAAAATTGGAGCAAATGGTGTCCTTCCCCACATACTATTAGCTGTTACTGTTTTTTATTAAAACTGTGCTCCCCCTTTGTCTTGTCATCTATTAACATACCTGTCAGTCACGTCCCACAGTCAGTGATGTTATACATGTCCATGAAGCTCATGTAAAGCATGCATGTCCCATAATAAACATTTAAATACAATGCACCCCTGTGTCTCACATAGGCACCACCTTTTTCTCTTGTTTCAGTTATGTCCAAAATGTATGTTTAAGGTATATAAACCCCTGGGTCTGGTTAGTTGTAATACGCAGCAATTTAAATCTCTGTCTTTGTGCATCCCTTGTCATGATCGAACCCTGGAAATCACTTGCCTTGTAAATGTCTTATATCGTAAAGTTTTTTTGTTTAATGTATACTCTCTGCTATTTACTGCTTTGTAAATCATTACTTCTTATTTATTGTCTTTGACTGTACATCTGTAAATACCTGTATGTTTCCTTTGTATATATTTCAGCTTACAACAAGGTACATCCAAATACCTTCAATACCTTCAAGAAAGCTTACCCTTGTCATTTTCATGTGAATGTGTCAAGTTGTTTAAGCTCTCTTCAGCCACGCTGTACAAATGGCACAGAGTGGGAAGAGTAAATGAAATGGTTAAAAATGAACTGATCTGATTGGCTCAAAAAATTAAGTGATGGATGGGAATAGTTAAAAAAACAGAAAGAATGATCTGAAAATGAAATGAAACATTCCAACTCGAATACAGACCTGAATGACCATAGTTGATAAAACTGAGCAACTAAAATGACCAAAGTTGGTATGTTGGCTAAGTGCTGACACCTCACATTGTTGTGTTGGCACACAATTTCTCTCTCTTTCTGTATGTTTTTTCTGTGGATACTTTTCCTGCCACATCCTAAGGGTGAGCTGTTTAATTTAACCAGAAACTGCAAAATGGTCTGATAAATGTGAAGATAAATGTATGTTTTGTGTATCATAGTTGGTGCCAGATCTATTGTTGCCTCCTACTTTGTGCCCAATACTACCAGTGTTTGTTGTTTGCATTCCAATTATGCTCAATTTAATAATGGATGGATAACTTAAAAGATGAGCAGCTGAGCTGGTCATTGGTGGCATAATGTTTCAGTGGTTGTTGTTGCTTCCTAATAACTACAAAGACCCAATTTCCTTTCACATTTCAAAGAATGATAGGAGAGAAAAGCCAAGCAAAATGACACCTTTTATTGGCTAACTAAAAAGATTACAATAAGCAAGCTTTTGAGGCAACTCAGGCCCTTTCTTCAGGCAAGGTGTAAACGAATAATAGGATAAGTTTAATAACAACTGTAAACTGGACCTGCATGAGTTACTATGCATTGTGTGAGTAGGTGCTCCCTACATTGGACTTGTTTTCTCTCTAGGGCTGGTTCATGCATTGTACCCTATACTATTGTGGTAATACCATGACTCTTTAAGAAAACAGTTACAGCAAACAGGAAAAAATAGCTGTCTAACTGGTGAAAAAGAGAGTCGTCTAATTAAATTGATCCATTTCATTTGCCTGAAAAAAGAAGTGATTGGACAACTGAAAAAAAATTAAATAATCAAACGAGTGGAAACATTTGTAAAATCTGATATATTAAAAAAGGACCTTGAAAAAAGGTTTGTTTGTTAATAACTATGTACATACAATCAATCAATCAATAAATTAAACAAAGAGTCATGACATCAACTATATAGAGCAATCCACAGGTTTGAAAATATAAAAGGCAATACTTTTAAGTTATTTACAAAAGTTATTTTACTGTCAGTGTGCTAATAACTCACAGATGAAGCCCAAAATTAAAAGAATTTAAAAAAATTAAAAACAATCAAAACAGAACAAAGAGAGGAGGAGGCCTACCTATAAACATACAAAGTGCCAGTCACTTGCAGAGTTTGCAAAAATACAGTATCTTAAGCAGGCCTCTTTGTAAACATTCAAAGTCCCATTCTTAATAACAAGTCCTGCAGTCAGTCGGTCATCGTCCAACCCGCTATATCCTAACACAGGGTCACAGGGGTCTGCTGGAGCCAATCCCAGCCAGCACAGGGCGCAAGGCAGGAACAAACCCCAGGCAGGGCGCCAGCCCACCACAGGGCACACATACACACACACACCCACACACTAGGGGCAATTTAGGATTGCCAATGCACCTAACCTGCAAGTCTTTGGACTGTGGGAGGAAACCGGAGCACCCGGAGGAAACCCACGCAGACACGGGGAGAACAAACAAGTCCTTGATATATAAAAATACAGAATATATTTATATTTATATATATGTATAGTATTGGCCAATCTGCAGATTCAAAGTTAAAAAAATCAAAAAGACACCCTATTGTGCCCCTTTAATGGGAATCCCCCCTAGCGCCACCATATTTATCTCTCCTTTTTTTTCCTCCAGCCACTCTTGTACACTTTTGTCAGCCACAATGGAACAAAGGGATTACCCCCAAAGTGGATGTGGACGACCTCTTTAGTTTTTGGATGGCCACAGCACTAACAGATGAAGGCTGCCTCTACCTTCTCCTTCTGTTTGGGAGGAATTCCTTGCTGGCACACCAGCTCCTCTGCCTCCTGTTTTTTTCCTGTACCACCAGGCCATGATGTTGGGCACAGAAGGTTCTGCTGGCAGTGGCAGCGCCGGTGGAGGACCAACAGTGTTGGCTGGCAGGGGAGTGGCTGAGTGCTGGCACAATGGCCGGTGCCACTTCTGCAGTGCCCCGAGCTTGACGGCTAGCCTGACCAGACAGGTCTGGAGGAACAGGGAGCTGGACGTCCTGGAAGCTGGTTGTTTTGGGGCCTGTGGGTCATGGGCACAGCACGTTGGGCTCTGAAGCCAGGGTCAAGGTGCTTGGCAGGGGCATGATCTGTTCCATAGCCCACTATTCCAGGTCCCTGGTGTGAGTGTAGTGTCTGCGGGGACACAAAGCAAAGGAAGGAAGTCAGAGGGGGGGAAAAAAGGAACAGTGGACCCTGTCACCTGGTCTGTACCTACCACTGTGCCAGCCTGTGCTGATTGAGGGAGAAAAGCTGATTAAAGGTCTGGGCCAGGAATACTGGGTTGCTGAGGATGTTCTCCCAGATGAAAATGTAGTCCCTTATGATGGCTGCTCAGCAATTCACCCTTACACTGCAGATGGTGGTTCCCTTGGGGTGAATCCTGGACAGCTGGAAGCAAATGGCCTCTACAAGGCAGCTGACATCAGACATCTGTCCAGCTTGGCTACCTTGGTCGACCATGCACCTCCAGAAGGGGAGAGAATAGAGTCAGTCCTGCAGTTGATGCCTCTGACCAAAAGGAAGGAGGTTGCCGAAAAGGTTGAGCACCTACCGTTGCAAGCTCTTCACTCCTGGGGTGACACTAGTGTGCGAGAGCTTATGCTGGAACCTCCCCTTCACCTGTCTTTCCTGGTGGTGTGGTGGGAACTGAACAGAGACCCTGTAGCCCTCCGTCAATTATTCCCAGATCATAGCCACCACTTGGCACTGCATCATGTAGGGGTGTTGATGCAGCTTCATGAGACTTCAGGCCAGGTTGACCACATACTGATAACCCAGGGTGCTGTCAGGTCCATAAATTATCCTGTTGGGGAAGAGTGAGATAAAGCGCGAGTGAGAATGGAGTACTCATCAGAAAATCCATGAGTGTATCGTGGTTCCCCAGTTACTTCACAGGGGAGGCTTACCGGCTCATGCCACATCCTGCGAATGGCCTTGTTTCCGGGGGAGGTCTCCTGGTTGGCTTGTCTGGAGTATGAGATGCCAGTGGCAGGGTATGACTGGAATATCTCCGATGACGTAGGTTTGGCGGATGGCAAGGTAAAATCCTCCTCTAGACCAAGGACGGTTCCTCTACCACCTCCTCCTGGAAATCCTCATTGATGCTGTCATTGTAGTCATCAGTCTTAGTCCCATCCGATCCCTGACAATCACTTCCTCCAGCACCTGACTGGTTTGAGAAAACAGGTACTGGACGCTGATGAGCTCCCCAATGGAAAAGAGTGAAATGGTTAAAAGGTGGGAGGGACAACCCGAATGGACGGACAGACAGACAGACAGACAGACAGACAGACTAAAAAAGACCAGGGCAAGATGGAGCCAGATCGCTGTCTTCATCAGTATATTTCATAGGCCAGGTGTAATTCTGAACCACCTTCATGCCAAGCAGACTTTAGCTCATTTGATTAAGGGGCTGCTTGATTTGGCCGGTGTAGCAGATGAGTTGATGGTCTGCTGCCTCCACTGCCTGTGTTGCATGGTCCTCGTTCTACCATGCCAGGCCTTCCAGGAGGTGGCCTGAAAATGGGCCTCACTGGCTGAAGTGCCTGAAAGACAGGGTGAGACAGAGAAAGAAAGAGAATACAATACTACCCCATTACCTCACATAACACAGGACACATAGGACAGGTTTGCAGGCCCTTACCAGGTATGAAGTGGTCCAGGTGCAGGTTGAACGACTGCAACGAAGTTGAGCCCCGCGCACACCTGAACACTGGCATGTCATGGTCCAATAGCGGGATGCTGATGGTGTCTCTGGCATCCCTGAAGGCCTCCAGCATCTCATCGATGAGCCAGCCAGTCTCCTCCACCCCCCACGTGTGGCGGTGGTGGCAGTGCCGGCCTAGCTCCTTGAGAGGAATGTTTCTGATGTTAGAGCCCCAGGGTCCCATCTCGACCTAGCCAGCCTTGGTCTGTCGCAGCCAGGCAACATCTCCCTGGTCCAACTCAAACATACAAAAGGAGAGACATGCCATGAATAAGCTGTACAGAGGGTGGCTCTCCGTGGTGACATCCACTGTGAAGTGTCGCACCAGGTGCCACATGTCAAGCAACACCACCAGCTGATCCTCGTGGAACATGAAAAACACCTTAGACAGCTCCCTGTGGGAACAGCAGTGTTGGTCCACATAAAGGACCAAATGCGGGGACATGCCCACATCCCAGTACCGCTGCGTCAGCATGGCAGCCATGGGGAGCAGGCTGGTGCCCTCAGTAGCAGTGAGGACGCTAATGAGGATCTGGCCATGCTCATTCCCCACGTTGGACACTCAGGTCGCCGTGCCAGTGGCAGCACCAGCAGGTTTCTTGGTCACCTGGAGGATGGAAGGCAGAGTGACTGTGAGCTTGGAAGGAGGGAGGGAATAAAGGGGAGGATGACAGTCTTGCTCTCCTTCTTGGTTGAGTCTATCTTCAAGACTGACTCAAAGATGGAGGTGATCTGGGCCTTGGTCTCTTCTAGTTGTGAAGCCACCTACCTGGTGTAGGTAGACAACAACCACTTTGTGCCTGGCACTGGTGTTATTGGTGGTGGTGGTGGTGGAGGGGGTCTCATGGGTGGTTGGGTGCCCTGTGCCAGGAACTTGGCACATACCAAAAGGAACTTTCTGGACTCTGACATCCACGATTTGGTGTGCTTCTCAAGAAAATATCTGTGGAGTCAATTGGCCCTGTTGCCCAGCACTCACACATCTGCCCAATGAGCTTCTTGTTGAAGGATAACCTGTGTTTGGGAGAGGAGAGAGACATAAGGGCTGTCCATGGCTGCCTGTCTGCTTGCACAGAGTTGCCCTGGCCATCAGAGACCCCCATCTGACCTGTAAGTGACTGGGAACTCGTTTGGCTGGTTGGGTCCAGTTGCTCGAGGACATCCTGTCACCAGCCTGACACCTTCTTCCTGCAGCGCTGGCACTCCAGATACTCCATGGCCATGAAGTACCATCTGTCTGTGTCCAGGACCCTCCAGATGATCCTGTGGAGTCTGGCTCCTGGCAACCTGTGGACCCAGCTTACCTTTTCTGCTGTTCTTTGGGTAGGGAGGTCATCTAGCCCTTGAGGAAAAAGCAACTGAGAGAGAGAGAGACAGAAAGAATCAGACAGGGCCTGTTCCTTTCCCGGCAACGGCACCTGAAAAAGCAGAGCCTTTCGACTCACCTCTCTCCTGGCTGCAGACAGTGTTTGTGTTGACTTCTGTGCCATCGGTTGGGAGAACTGTGGTGGCATGGGCCCTCCACTGGTTGCAGACTGGGAGGTGGAGGCTGGGAGGGAGAGGCAACGACAGACAGAAACCTGAGATCATCACAGGTCTTAAGAAAACCTAAAGTCTGATTGGCCGGCAAAGTCAGCGAGCATGTGTCTGTGGTCCACCGCAAGGTATTGGAGTTAGCTCCAACAAAGAAATGTGGATTGCAAAGCTCAACTACTGTGCCACAATCTAAAAGACGGGTGATGCATGTACACACACACACACACTCGTGCATACAAACACAAACACACAAACACAGTCTTACACCATGACAAACTATTGTGTCATGATTACAGATGGTGCCCGGTCAAGACAGTTAATTGTGCCAAACCACTACATGCACCACTCATTTCATAGTTTTGAGAAATCCATCACTGCATGAAAAAGTCTATAATCCACCACATGCCATGGGTCACTTACTGGCCTCAAACTACATGCTGGAAGACAGCACGAGGATGGCACAGAGGCAGAGATGGTGAGGGCAATGCTGCTGCTGGTGGTCCTTTATCTGATCTTGGTGGGATGATGGTTTTGAGAAGAGAGGAGGAGGAGGAGGAAGGAAGCTGCTGTCCTTCCTTGCTTGGTCTCTCCACCAAACATATCGCTGGTTGAAGTGCCTCCATCATGGTCCTGGCTTTGGTGGTCTGGTGCTGGATCTACTTCATGTAACTGTATCAGGGCACAAAAGAGGCACGGGGTTCCAAAATTTTATATTTCTTAAATTAGATATAGAGCATATTTTATACATTCTGTAATATTATTAATTTAGTGAAGAACTCACTAGTAGTAGTAGTATTAGTAAACATAGACTAGTATCCCATTTAGGACTAGATCCCTACCTAAGCCCACAGTGTTGCTGAGATGAACTACAGCCCCCAGTAATTCAAACAGGATCACGTGCTTTTAATCAACTGACCATTAAGAAGAAAGGTAACCTAAGTGCCTGAGAATTAAATAAACTGACAAATTTTGTAAATTTAATCAGGCTTTGTTGTTCATATACCTTTAAGAACTTTGTACAGCTTGACAATACGTCTACTACTACTACTATGGATAAAACTAGAGTCTAATGTATCTAAGAAATAGCAAGTTGTACGTCAGTGCTCCAGTTTCACTCCCACAGTCCAAAAACATGCAGGTTAGGTGCATTGGCGATCCTAAATTGTCCCTAGTGTGTGCTTGGTGTGTGGGTGTGTGTGTGTGTGCGTGAGCCCTGCGGTGGGCTGGCGCCCTGCCCAGGATTTGTTTCTGCCTTGCGCCCTGTGTTGGCTGGGATTGGCTCCAGCAGACTCCCGTTTCCTGTGTTAGAATATAGCGGGTTGGATAATGACTGACTGACTGAAGTTTTACGTTAATAAGTGGCATAAATAAAATTTGTCAGTTTCCGAACACAAATAAAAAGTGGAAATTTAGCTTGATTTGAAATATTGCAGCTTTAAGGTCTGGTGATAACTATTAACCTCATGGTAGGTAGTACAGCTGAGTTTGCTTTTTATAGTCTGAGTCACTCAGTGTAATCTGCCTACTACCATTGTTTCTTTTTTTAGTTTAAATCACTAATAACGCCTCATTACACGTGTCTTTGAGTAAATATTTAACAAAGGATAACGATAAAACAAATCCAACTACAAACATAACACTCAGTGGTTAACTCCTCGAAACCTCAATCTTCAGAACTGCTGATAATACGAGCTTTGTCTCGGGAATCACCCTGGCTACGTGAGGAGGGCGGGGCGCGGGATTACGTCATCTTGTGTTTTGCATATGATACGCGTGGAGTATAGGAAGAAAACTCGAGTGGGTAAACTGAAAGGGTGCTCCAGGAAAGTGTTGTACAAGGACTGCATTTAGACAGCAGTTTTGGGTAAGAATATTATAGCTTAATGATTAGTATGTCGTTGAAAGACTAGAATGAGAAATGGTTGTTTACGAAGCTCTACTATTTTCTGCTTCAGTAACCCAGATGCCACTGGCAGAACCACGAAAGGTCTCTGCTACCCTTCTCGACAGCCGTGCGGCCTGGCAGAGCTGCGACTTACTGCTGTTGTGTTCTTGTGTGTTTGTGTTAAATGTTTTATAATAGGGCACCCAGAACATCCTTTTTACTTATAATAAATGCGTGGTAATGAGGGTAGGAACAAAAGTGGGTATATTTAAATGACAGTACCCGGTTATGTAAGTCGAGGAGAACACAATGCATTTTGTTTGAGGCCGATTGTTTACATTTGGTATTACATACAGTGTTATTTTTCAAAAATATATTGTGGCATATTTAAAATGGCAGCAGTTTCAACATACAGTAGTAAACATCATTTGCGGCGTGTTCGTTTGCTGGTGGTGCCGATTTAAATGTTGCATACTCCTAACGGTTTATTAAATTGTTCCATAACATTTGTTTTTAAACGAGAGAAGACAAGACAGTCTCGCGATTAAGTATTTTCATGTTCATATCGGGTGCTTTTTATCGTGCATTTACGTGCTTTGCGTGCAGACTCGGCTTATCTTGAGGGAATGGATTTGGCCTGTGGATGCTGTGCGGTGGAGTAATTTCAAGAAGAAAAATCAGCTGTTCCTTTAGAATTGCCTTAAGATGATCATCTCACTAGTTTCATCGCTCATTTTCACATTCACGTTTTTGATTATGTGTTTTTAGTTACTAATGTTACTTAATAGTATCGACACATTGAATATTTTGACTACCTCAAACGGAGCTGTTAAAATTAATTTCAACCTATTTTTGTTTTACATAAAGTGATACAAGTGACATCTACTTTTCTTTAATAATTATTTGAGGAAGAGGCTTCAGAAGATGGATGGCAAGAGTGCACACATATAAATTGTACATCGTGTTTTTTTGTGGTGCAGGGTGCCCTATCATGTTGTATGTATCGTCCCGGCACTGTTACATATAAACATACCGTACACACTGGCTCCTGTCCGAAATCAACGTTATTCAGGTAAGTGCTTGAGTGTTGCTCATTCAGTACAGGGTCAATCCACGTGGAAACATCAGAGTTATTCCGGTTAAGTACCTCCAATTTTCTTCATACTTTATGGAAATAATGTAACCTAAAAGCAGTGTGCACAATTTTAGTTTGTATCTTTATTAGTGTCAATGTATGGAGGCTTTAAAAAGTTAATGTAGCCCTAATACAGTATATAAAAAGAAGTCAAACTTTTTGCTTTATGAGGCATTAAAAATGGAAAAATAATTTCACGTTTATATTTCTATGTATATTGGCCAAGTATGGCAAAGTCTGCCCTAAAAAGAATTGTACTACTGGGAAAGGCTTGCTTTACTTAGCAAATGTACAAAAGCTAAAGTTGGTACCTTGAACCAAACTGTATTTACTAAGGTATCAAACATGCGATGTTGGAGTACAAAGAGGTGTGCAAGGAACAGTGAGGCATACTACTTATAGTCGGAGACCAATGTAATACAGTTTTAAAAAATGTTTCCATGTGTTGGCTGGGATTGGCTCCAGCAGACCCCCGTGACCCTGTGTTAGGATATAGCGGGTTGGATAGTGGATAGATGGATGAATTCATGTGTGTGTTTTATGAAGAAATAGTCAGTGTTTATATTCTGCCATATTTTGTTCAAACCAGATCTATAGTTTAATCAAGCTGCAAAGAAGTGTCTGCTGTACTTTAGGACTGCACAAATGTCCTTTTCCACATCATTTGGAAGTTTAAAATGCAAGCCCGTAGATGTACGTGGTGCATCAGTGATCTTGAGGATATGCAAAAAAGGAAACCAACATATATCCTCTCTCATGGGCCAACTGTAAGCCTTAGAGGGACCATGAAGATTCATAACTTGTACATCTTATTTCTCCTGTGATGTTGCATAAATTTTGCCAAGTCTACTGTTGGTCATAGACATACAATTCCTGGGAAATATGCTGTTTATCAGTGATACTGATTTTACAGTAATTGAATCCTTTGCTTTTGGATGATTCCTACTCAAATCCACAATGAAACTTGGACCCACCGTATGCCCTCCTGACCTGCAGATGTTTTGGTGCGAGTGGTTGTCTCTTGTTCCAGGAATGGTGGCTGACCTAGAAAACTTTATCTGCATTTTTTTCTACTCTATGACACTACATCCTTACCAACCCAGATGAAATGCATGTTATTGATAGTTTGCTTTAAGATACCGACTTCATAATTTGTGTATTTACTAATTAAACCATGCTGTTTCCAGTGCTGTGTTTCTTTCTATGGTAGAATTTGCATATATGGGTAAAATATATTTGAAATATAGACATAAAATAATTTTTTCCATTTTTAATGCCTTGTGAATCAGAAGGTTTGATTTCTTTGAGACAGGCTTGTATTTGCTAAATAAGAATTATAACATGAGTAATACCCATCAAAATTTGAAAGATCTAAAGTTGCTGTAAAGTATGAAAAATGATATTTTTTATACAGTGTTCTGCAAGCCATAAATTGGCAGATATGCAACAATGGACATACTGTTTTAAATGTTAAAGACATCTAATACTAAGTAACAAACCCTGAAAATTTAATACATCTAGCATTAACAGTTCAAAAGTTATGAGTTATAGAACATTGCCACTTTTAGTAGCATTCATTTTTACAGTAAAATGGGGGCCATACTCCCTTTTTAAAGCCTCCATATCTCAGAAACTAGTGAACATACAAGTCTAAAATTTAGCACACTGGTTATTAGGTATGAGAACATAATTTTCAGCAAGTATGAAGCAAATTGGAGATGGTGTGGAGCTTTTTCTAAAATCTGTTGATTTGACACGTATTAACTTGTACATTTTAAATGAAGGCCATTCATAAAAAGGTTAGAGTAGGGACATCAAGGTGTTTTCATTCTTCAAAAGTAAATGGAAATTCAGGAGCAATCAACAAACAGTAACCAGTAATCTTGGGATGGGTACTTTTTTTAAATGTACACCTATATGTAAGGTTGAATCTTTTATACTAAATTTCTGTTTTAAGGATTTGAAGTTTTATGTAGACCGATATAAAGATATTTTACATTGTTCTACCAAAGTGAAAAGTAGCAGAAAATATGAACACTTTTGCATATTCACTTTTGAAAATTGAAAACTTTTTATTTAGTATCATGTCAATAACTGAGAAAACATTGTAGAGACTGACATGTGTAGTACTTGTAATTTGCTACTCATCTCACTAGTGGCAAATTGAGATTTCTTTTATCAATAGCTTAACAGAAATTAAAAAGAAGGAAAACCTGTTACTGGTTTCTACTGAACTATTTAAAAATCCCTTGATACTGCTTAGTTGTTTGCATTAAACTATCCTATCTTGTGCCATTTTTTGTGACCCATGTAGATGGCTATTTTAGTTCAAATTAGAGGTCTTTGGTCTTTATGATTTACGTTGTATTTCAGATGTTAATAAAATTAATGTAACAACAAATGTCATTTAACATATATATGTACATACAGTACCTGCAGATTTCTTATACTTTTAGTTTAATATCAAAAGACACTTTGATAAATTAGCAGACAAATATCAAATTAGTAGATGGGAAAAATCATACTTCTGATGCAATGGTTAGGACTTTACAATTTAATTACAATCCTTCTGGGTCAGGCCCTGTATCTGACACTCTATGACACCGTGCTCCACCTGTGACAAACACACATGTAAAAAGTTGTACTCCGTCCTGATTTGGAATCAGCCTTGGTTAAAGGTGTTTCCCAGATATGTAGAAAGTATATCTTGGATTCAGAAAGTATTCACACCTCTTTGCTTTCTTCACACTTTTATTGTGTTGTAGATTTAATTTTAAAACTAGTGTAGTCATTACTCTGCATATTTAACCATAATGTGATGATCAATATTTTAGTAAATATGTCATACTTGATCAGTACATTGAGTGTAAGTTTAAAAAATAAACTAACAGTGATGGCAAGTCATTTTTATTTTAATATTTTGAAATTGTGTTATTGCTTAGATTTACAGTTAAATTCATATGATTTTAATTCTAAGTGATTGAGCCTCTTGTGTGCATTAGCCACCAATACATGGTTCAGATGCAGTAATTTAATTTGTAAAATATTAGAATCGCACAAATTACATATGCAACAACTTTACGTATTTTGTAGGCATGAACATTCTTCAACTTTTGCATACTGGCAAAGCTATAGTTTTTAGACAGTATTAGAGACAACACAATTCATCACAGGTTTTGTAACAATTTTTTTATTCCCAAAAGGACATTCAAGATAAAAAGCTGACTTTCAGAAAATTTTTAAGTAATAAAATTTGAAATTATGTTCATACACCTTTCTTACTGATTACCTGAAAATAGCATATAATAATTCATTTTTTTCATTACATTTATATAGCGCTTTTCTCAGTACTCATATATAACTTGAATGGTCTCAAATTACAGAGAAGTTAATAATCAAATAATTCAAAATATAAAAATAATTTGTGTGTAGTTTTTGTTGAAATACATTTACTTTGAACTCTCCACAATGTAGTGTTTTTTGAGAACTGCTTGCCTTCACTCCACTGACATTCAGTTTTTCAACTAGCTGCTGTATGAGAGTGTCAGCAAATCAATTTCTAAATATATTTTTGATTTCATCTGTAGTATATAATTTTATTTTTTGCTTTATTTCTCCTTTTTGTAGTTGTAGACTTGATTGTTGTTTTTGCTGTCCTATTGTTTTGTGCTGGAATGTCTGTTGCAGCTCACAGTTTGTTAAATTTAGAGCATGTAGTTTTTGTCCATGACTAATTCTATGTCATGTTTAAAAGTGAAGACTTTATAGAAGTGTTTTTGGTTTGTTTCTAAGTTGAGTTACTTGTGATTCTCTATTGACTTTTGATCATAAATTATTATTAAAATAATTTATTTGCCTAGACAAGTACAGTGTACATGACCATATGACTGGAGTTTATTGATTTTTTTTCTTGTGTTTTGTGAGTTGTAACTGGTACTCAGTTTTCTGTCCTCACCATCAGAAAGATGTTCATGTAAAGTTAACTTTAAAATTGCTCATTATAAATGAAATAGTAGAAAATGGGTAAACCAGATGATCCTCATTTGCCATTTACTGCAAAGTAACATGTACTTAAATCTAATTGGAGTCTGAAGGAAAGATAAATTGAAAAATAATTTATGTTGCCATCAATCAGACTTTGTGAGTACTTTGAATTGCACCATATGATTGTTAACACAGTAACAATATTTGATCGGCAACATTATATGTTTTGTGGTAGTGTATGTTGATTAGTGATGAGTGAACCATGTGGAGTTTGCTTTGTGTTCAGGATCTCTGTCAAACTCTGTGAAATGCATTTATGTCAATGAGGAGGAACTGAGGAACAGAACAAGCTTTGAGTGGCTTATAATGGTGCAATGTTGTTTTAACTATTTGAGCTAGATAAGCATCTGCCAACTATGCCAGACTGATTATTGTGGCCAAAAGTGTGATCTGAGCTGTGAGTCAGCAGTCTTAAACACTGCGCCACAAAAGATGCAGAAGAATGATAACCACAAATAAAATGCAACAAAATCACACAAAACTAGAAATAAATAAAATTTTATAATAATATATCGTTGGACTCGCAGAGATCCAATCTTGGAGTACACATTAGTTGTGCGAGAAAATGCCGGTGTGAGAGTGATACATTCCATTGTCTGACGTCACGGCATAGGGTGTAATTGAAATGTCTTTTTTTTCTGATCTCTGTGCAAATGCTTTGCACTTTTTTCTTTTATGAAGAAAACAAAAACGCTTCGTAAATAGTAATAAGTCTTTAGTTATTATATCACAGGGTCACATGTGTTTTATTTTGTGGAGAGGGAGAGGGTTAAGTCTTGCTTTGGATTGTATTATTAATTATGTTTGCCCATTAGCCATGCGGAGCAAAACACACTGCGATCAGTGTTATGATGTATCTGGTGGTAGTGTTCAGTCAGCTAATATACCCTTTAAATGAAATTTTTTTTTTTTTAAAATCAGGAAGGATGGAAGGCTGATTTACATTTGGATAATGACTGGGGATATTGTTGAAACCCAGGGCATTAGATTCCCTCTTCAGTGAAATATTTGTTGGTATTGTCATTATAATTATTTTACTGAAATTTTAGCTCAATTATTACTTCTATAATTTCTTGAACTAAAGTAATTTGAATCTGCTTTTAATGTTACATGGGGATAAATTGGTGTTTTTTATCTTAGCTTTTGAGGTATTCATTATCAACATCATGATTTTCACTCTGCTTTTCCTGACATTCTGGTTATTCAAAGAAGTTATATATTAATTAGCATCATTAGCTTCAGCTTTTCAGTATTGTTTGCCCTGATGTCTCTAAGTATTGTTTGCACTGATGTCTCCACTGTTAGTTGTTTGTGCCATTGTCATGTAACATTTAGAGCATTTACAGGAAAAAAAGGTAAAGTATTAGAAAAATAACAAAAGAGTTAAGCATTTAAAACAATGTCAAAAAAACAGATTTAAAAAAAGTCTATAAATTTAAATACTACTCGGAGTGCAGAAGAAAAGAAAAAAAGACCAGTTAATGCAGCAATAAGATGAAGTGGAGTCAAGATAAGCTGATTGATTGTGAAACTGACTGGAACAAAAACCTGTAGCCACAGTGGGTCAACTAGAGAAAAATCTAACAAATGTATATGCTAATCATGAAGTATCTGGTTTAATAAAATACTTTGTAAGAAAAGAAACAGAAAAAAGTGAAAGACTTACAATTACTATTCTTCTTCAGTTTACAAATCATTTGGACAGAATCCTCAGAAAAAATAAATCTTCAATATAGGATTTATTTCCCATGACAGAATTGAAAGCATTAGCAAAAAATAAAATGTATTACTTGATACCTGGTTGACACCTTAATCCAAGGTGACTTACAAAATCTGAGAGATGCAATTTGTTACATTTCTTTTGTTTTTACAGTTGGAACACAGGCAATTTAAGTGACTTGCTCATGGTCAGAAAGTGTCAGTAGCAGGATTTGAACCCAGAACCTCAGGGTTTGAGGTCTAAACTTGTAGAAAACCCTAACTTTTGGATGAGTTGAAGTTGCAAACTGATTTGCATAGCAATTGAGACACTATGCTTGCCAAATGAAGGATTGATGGAATTAGGTCAACATCTAAGCCCTACAGTATTTTCCCACCCCACCATCCAAATAGTAACAAAACACACCAGAAAAATGTCAAAATAAATTAAATATAAGTACCATATATTATATATATATATACATATATATAAATATGTATATATATATATATTCTAATAAAAGGCAAAGCCCTCACTGACTGACTGACTAACTCACTCACTCACTGACTCACTCATTACTAATTCTCCGACTTCCCTTGTAGGTAGAAGGCTAAAATTTGGCAGGCTCATTCCTTACAGCTTACTTACAAAAGTTGGGCAGGTTTCATTTCGAAATTCTACGCGTAACGGTCATAACTGGAACCTACTTTCGTCCATATACTGTAATAGCCTGCAGCTCGGTCGCTGTGTGAGGCAAAGTTGTGTCTCACATCATCACGCCTCCCACGTAATTGAGTGCCTGCCCATATAAGGTAAATATTCGCGGGTGAAGGACTGTGCTTAGCATATTCATAAGTGCAGCTACTACGGAAACTCTCCCTCAGCGAAAGTGCGAGAGAAAATTTTAAGTGCCGGGTCTGAGCTAAAATTAAATAAAGCCGTGGACATCGCAAAAGATATTCGCGAGATACAAGTTTAATGAGAAGACGCAGGGTATAAAGCCTCGATGCTAAAGACCTGGCGAAGTCATGCCTTCTCTGCTGGCCTAAAAAATATCTGAATCACAAACTGATGTTAATTATATTTTGTCCATGAATACTTATTAAATAATTTCAAATAGTCTGTCCGCTTCCTTTCATAGCTTTTCCGATGGTTGTGCTGCTTCCAGACATGTATTTTCGTATTAAAGCATTGAACCAATCACATTTCAGCCATCATTTGTTGCCAGGCAGAGAGGCCTTC
>JANRMT010062842.1:2616940-2627052 GCA_026402145.1 Polypterus bichir lapradei | reverse complement strand
ATGATGTCACACGAAACTCCGCCCCCACGGCGGTCAAGCTCAACTCCATTACAGTAAATGGAGAAAAATACCTTCCAGTTATGACCATTACGCGTAGAATTTCGAAATGAAACCTGCCCAACTTTTGTAAGGAAGCTGTAAGGAATAAGCCTGCCAAATTTCAGCCTTCTACCTACACGGGAAGTTGGAGAATTAGTGATGAGTCAGTCAGTCAGTCAGTCAGTCAGTCAGTCAGTGAGTGAGTTCCTGGGGTAAACGAGTGCAGTTACAAAAGAGAAACAAAATTGAACAGCGGCAGGGAATGTTGGTTGGTTGCAGGATGTGTAGTTAGAAATGGGATATGAAGTCTTGTGAAGCTGTGACAATCCCTTCGGTGACACCATCCTGCAGCTCAGAAATGGCTGAGAAACATTGGTTTACAGCAGGTGTATGCGTCTGGATGAGAAGGTCTGTGCTCAGTGCTGCCTGTTTCCTGCCCTGTTACCCAGGGTTACCAGCAAACGCATTGTTCACACTTCCTTAACCCAGCACTGAAAAAAATTGGCATGAAAATGTATGTATGTACTCAAGTTTATTCCAAACGTAAAATGCAAGAAAAAAGCAACAACACCAAAAAATAAAATACATTTTTGTGGGGCAACTGCAAAAGAAGGCAGGAGAAGATGGGTGAACTGCAGCACAAAAACCCCAATCTCGTGTACAAAATGTCAGCTTCCTCTGTGTCGAATGGTAAACAAAATTGTTTCAAGGACTGGCATGAAAAATTATTTTGAAAGTAAAGGTTTGGATGAGTACATAATTATATGTATATAGTTAAACATTGTTTACTGTTGCTTCAGAGTAATTTAAAGTGTATGTGTTTATATGTACATTTTTACTTCAAATAATTACAAAAGAACTTCAGCCAATACTAAATAATGACAACACGCTGAGAGATGTATTCCTAGAAACTTCCCTCCTGGCATACATAAAACCACCAAACCTGCAGCAACTAATGGTAATGGATAATGGTACATCTCCCTGCCTACAGAAAAGATGTAAAACATGTGCTCATATTTATAATACAGATTGTATAATTATACTACACTGCCGACAAGAACATTGCATAAAGGGATAATTTTCCTGCAGATCATCTAATGTCTTCTACCTAATTCTGTGTATGAAATGTCCAAATACTGCACTCTATGTGGGAGAAACTGTAAAAACACTCTGCCAAAGAATGAATTTACACAAGCATAGTCTCAGTGCTTAAGAGCAACTTCAAGACACAGCAAGAGAGAAAGAAATGGGAAATTAAACTGATGCTAAAAGTTGACACATTACAACATAGTTTAAACAGAGACAAGAGTTTTATTACCAGACTAGCAAAATACCTGTGCTTCGCAGCGAAGTAGTGTGTTAAATAAGTTATGAAAAAGAAAAGGAAACATTTTAAAAATAACGTAACATGATTGTCAATGTAATTGTTTTGTCACTGTTACGAGTGTTGCTGACATCAAGGATTTGATTATCATTATTTCCTTCAATCAGGTTTGTATTTGGAGGACGTGTTGTGTTCAAGTTACATTCCGTGTTTGTCAACCATTGTAAAGATAACAGGTTTCATTCATCGAAGTGTTCACTACCCAAATCGCTACTCGTGAATGTAAGATGTTTAACAGGCATTCCCGGTATTAAGTTGTGGAATTGCCTGCGAGTATTTAGTGACAGCGTCTCTATGAACTTGTAGATTTGCCTGCAAGTATTTAGCGACAGCATGTCTATTAACTTGTAACTAGCATTACGAAGTTGTTTCTGTCTAGCTGCATCAGAAAATGTACCACAACGTCTGACACGCCTCCTTTTTACTGTTTTCTCACAGCTTGGATTGCTGCTGTCATAATCGGTTTGAGTTTCATGGTTTGTTTCAATTACGTTAGTATTTGCAGGACTTGTGTTGAAGTGATATTCAGCATCTGTCAAGCGTTGTAAGCATACAAGCGCCTTCATCGATAACTTTGCATCGTAATAAACGAACAATAAAACAGCGGAGAAGCCGTGGATTAAATAAAAAGGCTGCAGTTATCAGCAGGGAGACGTGAATACCATGGCGAAGCAAAGAAGGGAATGAAGAGACCGGAGTGACGGACGGCCTTATATGGGCAGGCAGTGAATTATGTGGGAGGCGTGGGGATGGGGGACGCAATATAGGCAGGCAGCCAACTACGTGGGAGGCGTGGTGATGGGGGACGCAACGCCGCCTCACACGGCGACCGAGCTGCAGGCTATGGACGTATATATGTACATAAGTAGGATTCAGTTATGACCGTCATGCGTAGAATTTCGAAATGAAACTTGCTTAATTTTTGTAACTTGTAAGGAATGAGCCTGCCAAATTTCAGCCTTCTACCTACACTGGAAGTTGGAGAATTAGTGATGAGTGAGTGAGTCAGTCAGTCAGTCAGTGGGGGCTTTGCCTTTTATTAGTATAGATATGAGGATTATTTACATCTCTCTGATTGACTCAGACAATTTGACTACACATCGACATTGTATGAGAAACTCATCAAAACTTCAAAGGACTTTGTTGGAGAAATTATCAAAAGGTCTTGACTATACATTGTTCTCCACTCCTGCTAAATTAATCTTAGGCTGGAGAGGTCTGTTCACTTTTTACATTGAAGGATGATCCATGTAAAGGTTTTCCATTGCTGTCTTTGTCCTAGTGTTAATGAAAACATCCATAAAAACACAGGGAACTCCAGTTTGTGTATTATAACCTGCTTGAAGAAGGAGCTTGAGATGCTGCAAAAGCTTGCATATTGTAATCTGTTGCCCAATAAAGTGTGTAATTTTGCTTGACTTCTCATTACATGTTAAAAATATAACTGCACTACCTGTTTTGAGAGATTGTTTAGGTGCCGAAGACTAAATGTTCTAAGCAGGGATACTGTGCTTTCAAAAAGGGAGACACCTTGTGCCAAAAACTCTTAATTTAACTTTGCAGTGCTAGGAGGTATGACATCTAAACTTGATGTAATGATAGCTGACAGATTGGGGCACAAATGAAAATTGATTCCAGTGTTGTGCATCATAAAATGTCTCGGTTATATACTGTAAAATCCAGGTTTTTGGAGAGAAATCCTAAAGCGCCAAAATACTTTTTTGTGTTTTATTTAGTTGGTATTGGTGTAAACAAAGGTTTTTAATTATATAAATGCTTACTTTTAAGAATTTGAAGTGATGTTGCTAGTACTCGATAATCTTCATACAGTTGAAGGTCCCTTGTTACAAAGTTGTTTTGCTATTTTTTTTTGTAATTTAGGTGCATTAATGCCACAAACCGCTTAGTGCACAAGAGGTTAAAGCCACAGACACCGTTTTTACAACCCAGGCATGTATGTTGTGAGTATAGTTACTGACATGTAACTAACATTAAATAGGACATACAATGCAAAAAAACTGTATTTGGCAAAACTACAAACCACTGTGCTGCAAGTCTCAGTATTTGCACGCAGTACTTCTTTACATTCCTTGCTTTGTACTCCTATAAATACAAGATATTGCCAATATACTAACAACCCAATTGTGCTTCACTCAATCAGAATATAGAATCAATGTAGGAGGCATTTTAAAATAGAGAAGCTTTTACAGGGTGAGGCAGAAAGGACAGACGTTTTTTACAAAATCACAAAAACGTTAATTTTTTCTTACAAAGAAATTTATTGAAAGATTTGAGTTCATATTGAAATAGCATTTGACAAAATCAAGTGTGGAAAACAAAATCTCCCATGTGGTGTCCGTTATCACTGATGCATTTCTGAAGGCATTCATAGAAGTTGGCCTCCACTCTTTTCAACATCACTCGTGTCGATTTGGGCAACTTCCACGCGAATGGCTTCCTTCAGTTCCTAAAATGTACGGGGCTTATGCTCGTATACATGTGCCTTGAGGTGACCCCACAAGAAATAATCGCACATGGATAAGTCAGGGGACTGAGGAGGCCAATGAATGTCAGCAAACCTGGAAATGAGGTGACCAGGGAAGAGAGAGCGAATAACATCCATTGATGCTCTAGCTGTGTGGGCTGTCGCGCCAACCTGTTGAAACCACACACGCCTGATGGGAATACGTTTTCGTCGTAATTCAGGTAAAAAGAAGTTGTTTATCATCTTGATATAGTGCTCCGTGTTCACGGTAACAGCATTCCCTTTATTGTCTTTGAAAAAGTAAGGACCAACGACGCAAGTTTTGTCCATGGCACCAAACCGTCACTTTCGGGCTGTGCAACGGTCTTTTTTGTAATTTTTTCGGATTTTCAGAAGCCCAATAATGGCAGTTCTGTTGATTCACCAAGCCATTGAGATGAAAATGAGCTTCATCACTCTCATTTTGCTTGAAAATTGCTTCTATTTGATGTACTAAGTTCAGTCGCTGTGCGTAATCCCCTGCCTTCAACTGTTGCACAACGGCCAATTTGTAGGGATGGAAATGCAGGTCTAAATGCAAAGTAGGGATGGAAATGCAGGTCTAAATGCAAAATATGCCTTACCGAACGATTACTGAGGCCAAGTTCAGAAGAATGCTTCCGAGCAGATCGACTTGGACTGCGCAGCAGGGCTAGTCGTACGCTTTCCACATTTTTAGGGGTATGTGCCGTGCGTGTAGCCCCGGCAGTCTTTTGTTCATTAGTGTATCTCGTTTACGAAGTGCTTTAACCCAACATAGGATAGTGTTACGAGCGGGAACAGCTTTATTTCTGTGGATATTGAAATGGCAACGAAACTCACGCTGAACTGCAGTAATGAATTGGTTGTTCTTGACAAAACAGTCGTATGCAAAAACGCGGTGTTCTATCGTCCACGGCACCATGGCTTCAACTAAAAAGAAACTAAAAAAAATGCTAAGAGTTCGCGAACCTAACACCACCTACCGCACATCTGTCACTCCACCTAGTGGTGAGTTCTAGTCATTTAAAAGACATCCATCCTTTCTGCCTCACCCTGTATTTGTGGCACCTCTGCATGAGAACCACCTTTTCCAACCCTCTCAAATGTACGCAGTTTTTAACACCTAGAAAACATCTGGGATTAAATCACTTAGATATCTGTACATAGACGTTTTTGCACCCTATGAACAATTACACTCCAAATTTAACTTACCAGCAGCACACTTCTTTTACTACCTTCAAATTCGGAACTTTATTAAACAGAGCCTGTCCAATTTTCCTCACCTCCCACCTACCTCTATACCAAAAAAAATATTGCTCAGTCACGAGGACTCAGACAGCATTTCTGTAATATATAAAACTATTTTACAGTCCCTCCCTTTCAAAGATCCAAGAGAAAAGTGGGGAAAGGATCTCTTACTCAATATTTCAGAAAAGGAGTGGAAAGTAGCAATGCAAAGAATTCACTCGAGCTCCATATGCGCAAAGCATAGAATTATTCAACTTAAAATGACAGTAGAGTCTCACTTATCCAACCTTCGCTTATCCAACATTCTGTATTATCCGACGTCCCACCGCAAAAAAAAAAAAAAACGCATCAATCGGCAACAAGAACTGCAAGTTGCAAGCATGAGCGTAGTCTATTTTTAGTTGCTAAGTTCATTTTTTCAGTTAAATTTTTCCGTTTTGTTGTAAAACATGATTACAGTGGATGATGTGGCCAGCCCTCTCTGGCATGTGTGTGCGCATGTGTCTCTCTCGCTCGCGTGTGTGTGTGTGTGCGCGTGTGCCTGTGTCTCTCTCGCGTGTGTGTGTGTGCGTGCGCCTGTGTCTCTCTCTCGCATGCGTGCGTGTGTGTGTGCACCTGTGTCTATCTCACGCGTGTGTGTGTTTGCGTGCACCTGTGTGTGTCTCTCTCGTGCGTGTGTACGCGTGTGTCTCTCTTTATCTCGCGCGTGTGTGTGTGCATGTGTCTCTCTCGCGCGCGCGTGTGTGTGTGTGCGTGCTTGTGTCCATCTGTGTCTCTTTGTCGCTGCATAGGGAGAGACTGAACACGTGCGGAAATCATCAGCATGCAGAAACTGAAAGGGAAACTGGCTCGTTCGTATACCTAGTGTGTGGTTGTGAACAGATGCAAAAGTGTGGCGAACTTTTTGGTCATAACCCGATTTGTACGTGTCCAGAGACGCTCGTGAACCGAGGTTCCACTGTATTAGGTTCGTAATGTGTAAAATTATAACATAGTTTGACGTTTAATAGGCTTTTTCTTAACACCTCCCATTATCCGACATTTTCGCTTATCCGACGTTCTGCCGACCCGTTTATGTTGGATAAGCGAGACTATACTGTATATATCGAGCGCATTGCTCTCGTCTAAAACTGTCCAAAATGTTTACAGGGCAAGATCCAACCTGCGAATGCTGAAATCTAGCTCCAGCCTCACTCGGTCACATGTTTTGGACCTGCACCAAATTAACATCATTTTGGACCAAAATCTTTAAATGCTTTTCAGACCCCTCCTAATCCACTAACAGTTGTGTTTGGTGTACTTTCAGATGGGCTTAAAGTGGAGAAGGACAAACAAACTGTGATTGCCTTTACTACACTGTTGGCACGTAGACTTATCTTGCTCAGTTGGAAGAATCCTAACTCACCTATTCTAAGTCAGGGGGTAACTGATGTTATATACTATTTGAAACTGGAAAAAATCTAATTCACACTTAGAGGATCTGCACAAAACTTTTTCAAAATCTGGCAGGACCTAAACAATAACATTTTAGAATAAGCATTTAAATTGAGGAAGCCGGTTCTCTCCCCTGTTTTACTCCATTTATCTCTATTCATTTATCATTTGTCTTTACTAGCATAAAGTTTTATACTGCTGGCCTAGCTCTCTTTCTCAGGGGTGGGGGTTGATTTGTTTCAAACCTTTTTTTTTCTTTTTGTAAAACTCAAGTTATGTGTATGGAGTGTTACTTGATTTTAAAAACTTCAATAAAATTAAAATATTGTATAAAAAATCTATATATTTGCACACTGACCCATGTATTTCAGCAACAACTTTTTCTTCAATGCAGTTGTTTCCTAGTATGCTTCTAATCGCTTGTTGTATTTGTCCCTTCTCTTTCTCTTGTCCAACACATCTTCATATTTGCCCCCCTCTGCAGTCCAATCTACAGTATATTGATCATTACAAAGGTCTTGCTTTTACATTCACCTTGATGTCAGCCTAGAGTGCCTAAATCTCTTGTGGAATCTCTTTGTTACTCGTGTAGGAGGAGTTGTTTGGCATAAAGTTTGGCCAACTTTCTTACTTTAACAGCAGTGTTTTTTTAGCCTAACTTTGTCTTTCCTCACTTTGCTTTTGCTCCTTACTATTTATGTAACCTGTTTTTTCCTTTTCAGTCCAATGTCTTATGAAGGACAGCACAGCTGAAACATAGTCTTTATTTTATTTTCATTGTGAAAATAACCTTTACCTTTTTGTTGTTTTTTAAAGCTTTGTAACTATTTAAATATCAGTGTTGGTGATATGACCACACAATCAGTTTATGCTGGATTAAACATTATATCTGAATGTTTTATTCTGTTATCTTTTTTAAAACCAGTGTATAATATTAACATATTATTTTTTTCTTTATTTTAGAAAGTCATGGGGAAGTCATTTTCTCACTTACCACTACATAATTTTAAAGATGAGTGCCATGATAACCGCACACATCATTCTGATGTTTTGGAAAGAAATGGAATTATACAGCCTGATTCACACTGTGAAGATGGCAGAAATGGTGATGTGTCCCAATTCCCTTATGTGGAGTTTACTGGGCGAGATAGTGTAACTTGTCCCACATGTCAAGGAACTGGTCGAATTCCACGAGGTGACCACTTTTATTTTTTTTTATATACATGTAAATTATGTTTTTTAGAGAACACCTATAAACTTGTGTGTAGTGATTATTTTTTATTACAGTTGCTTGATTTATTTCTTGATCATCTAAAATGGTGAAAAATATTTACCAAAAACATTATCCTGCCCTGTATTTTTTCATGAGTCACCACTTGGGGTTTACACTTTACTCAGTAACTACTGAAAGGCTATAACATGAAATTGTCAACAGTGAAACATTCCTTCCACAATGATAAAAAATATATGTATCTATACTGTATATAATGGCTTAAAGATGGTTTTTATCATGCATTTAGAGCTTTGAATTGGATCAAGTGGGATTGAAATTGGATGGATGGAAAAATCACTATCTTATCCACTAAGCTAAACATATCAGGTGTCTTTGTGTAGAGCATATATTTCACTGCTAATGCAAAAGGTTATCAACTTGATGTTTTGTTAAGTGTGCCTTTTTAAGCTCTGCATAGATCCTTCAAACTGGAACTAAAGGTCATACCACTAAACTTTTGGTGAGTTGAAGAATTAACCTGCTTATATATACACTTCAAGAGAAGGGGTTGGGGAACAGTTATCAGACAACTTTACTTTGCCTCACAATGTGGAAGGCATTCAATTGCTGCTTTAAAGATGATCTGGAGCTTCGGCTGTGAATGGGAATCAGTTAATTGCAAAGTCTTTAGCAGTGCCACGTGTTGTGCCAAAATTACATTCTTTCGGGTTGATACTCTGTGGAAAGGGTTATTATTAGTATGTAAGAGGTTATTAGGATAGCCAAGATATCATGAAATCTAATTCATCTAATTTCAATCTCAAACCCATCCAAGTATTGGTCACAGAAATTTGGAATCTATCCTAATAGCACCGGGTAATATCTGGAACATATAGCCTACTCAAGTATATACCCACAATCACAGGGCTAATTTGAACATGATCAATATAAATTAAAAATATCTATCTATCTGTTATAAATTAAAAATCTATCTGTCTGTCTGTCTGTTATAAATTAAAAATCTGTCTGTCTGTCTTGTTAATTTTGAAAAACAAATCTGTTGGTACAGAGAAAATAAAACATTTTTTTTTGACAGCATCTTTTGAAAAACAGATCATTATGCAATCAATCTATAAATGTTGTTTTTTTCTGTTTGAATTAGGCCAAGAAAATCAACTTGTTGCTTTAATCCCATACAGTGACCAGAGGCTTAGGCCTAGGAGAACGTGAGTAAACTAATACTCGGTGTTGTATGAAACTGGTAAAACTCTGTTAACAAAACCTAAACATCAGCTTTGTTGTTAAGTTTTATATATTTTTTTATTTAACACTAGGCTTCTCATTCTTACGTGAGGCACCTTGAAAAACACTTAGGCAACCCCCAGAAATTATTTTAAAGCTAAATATCTGTACAGTAAGTGTTTATTTGCATTTGCTTATGAAAATATGATATAACATAGGAATAAACACTGAATGCTAATATTTTGTGTGATCTCCTGTAGAAAGTAAAACTGAAGCAATTCAATTTTGTACACTGCTTTTTCTTTGACTTGGCTGTTTTTTGTTCTTTTCCCTATCCAAGTGATTCTTTAAACACATTAAGGTCAGAGATCTAAGATCTAATCCAATCTAATACAGTAGTGTTAGTGTTCATCTTCAGACATAATTGTGCTTGCAGTTAGTTTGGGATCAATCCTATGCTGAAAGATGGAGTTTTAGCCAATATGCAATTTTCCTGAAGCTACAGCATAATAGATCAAAATCTATTTATATTTCTCACCAGTCATCATTACATCCAGTATATACATTTATTTGTTAAATAACACCACTAGTACCTCTGCTTTGGCTTATCAGTGCTACATTAATTCACAAGATGTGCTATTGGTGTGATCTGCTAAATAGGGGAAATGTGTGGTGTGCCTAAAGGAGAAGTATAAAAACCAAATCTGTGGTGTTCTCACCATTTCACAAGATATTAATTAGTAAGTTATGGAAAAATAAGTTCATGTTAATTTGTATTTTATCAATGTTTATTTATATTTTAATGTAGTACATTGTTTTTATGATCAGTAAAGGACTTACTTCATGGATATCTGGGTTTCTAAATAATTTTTGAGTGGCCTAGGATTTTTGCACTATACTGTATTTACTGTGATTTAATTGTGAACAACTTGCTAGTATAACTATAAGTCTTGAACACTAACAACATTATTAAACCTGCCTAATACAATTATAAGATGGAAATCAAAAAAATCATTTGAGATAGTCTATCTTTATTTTTGCAGAAT
>JANRMT010062842.1:2557017-2616930 GCA_026402145.1 Polypterus bichir lapradei | reverse complement strand
ATCAAAAAAATCATTTGAGATAGTCTATCTTTATTTTTGCAGAATTGAAAAAATATTTAGTTGCAGCATATCTTATAAAAATATACAGACAACAATGGTTTGATTACATTCTGTTTTATTTTTTTGTTTTTGGTGGGGTGCAATGGATTAATGAGGAAGTACCACTGATACCACTGTACCAATGTAATGTGTACTTAAAGCAGCAGCTTTTATATTTTAACAGTTTGGATTCTTACAGCTTTGACCATAGAATGGATATTGGGATTTAAAAGTAGAATGTTAGAAGAAAATCTCCTTAACAAGTTATACTATACAACTTTAAAATACAATTTACATAGAAACCATTATCCACAACTTCATACTGTCAGTTAAAATCAGCCTAATGATTTATAATGTTATGTTTTGCCCAATTCTGTTGAGAGAAAGGGTTTAGCAATAGAAGTTACATCACTTAATCATCCATCCAAACATGTAGTAAGCAATAAGTGCAATCAAAACCTAACCTAATGGCACTGAATGCCATTCCACCAGAGTACACAGAGAATGTGCAAACTACACATTAAAGGAAAGGGGTTACATTTTAAAACTAGGCTTCTGGAACAGTGAGGCAGCGATACTTCATGACTTCAGTGGCCAATCAACTCACAAACTATTTTTCTCATGTACAGTAGCACTTCTTGCTATTATGTTGTTTATTCAATAATGCTGGCCTTGTCAGAACAGTGAATCTTCCTTCACACCCTTCCATACATTTTTCCAGCCTTGAAAATTTATTTTTGCAGATGATCCAAATTGTTACTTTTAAAAATGGTTAAAATATCCACAAGAACTAAGTTGTTAAAATAGAGAGTCAATGGCTTGTTGATTGCAGATAGTCTGTTATTGGAGAAAGAAAATGTGTATTGTGATCTGACAGGTTTTCTTTTTTCAATTGGATATTTATTTTCTGATTAGACAATGGATGATTAAGTAACACACTAGTGGTACTTGGTACTCCATCCATCCATTCATTTTCCTAACTCGTTTATCCAGGGCAGGGTAGCTATGCAGTGTATATAAGCAGTTATTGGGTGCATGGCAGGAACAACACCCTGGACAAGGCATCACCTAGGGGTGCACGGTTAATTGATGATTGATGATAAATAAAATGCGATGACTTCTGTTATCTGACTTTGCTTTCAGTAGCCTGCTATATACAGACATGTATAACGTCTGAGATTTGCAGCTGCCTGCTTAGGTTTCATGCACTCTCCATAATCATCTACAACATGAGGTTGCATTTTAACAGTTTGAACAGAACACTTTTGAAAACAAAATATTTCCAAGTTATGATTCTCATAATTTTGTTATTTAAACATATAAAAAGTGTCGGGTAATCTAGATTCTACATTGATTACTCTAGTCTTCTCATTTTTTGTAGAAAATTAATATATTCACTTTTTTTAAAGGTGTTGCTAGGGATCAGGCTCCTAAAAATGCATTTAGTCAGTACAATTAGCATTTAGTGAATGTTTGTACATGAATACAATATTTATGCATGAATACAATACTCATTTTTAGAGCAGTCTGTAACAGGGGAACTTTGATTCCTCACAGAGTATGAGTATTAATGCAGAATGCAATGATCATCACTTGTCATAGTTAAAATATTGAGGCAGTCATAATTGTAATCATTAAAATACCATTAATTGTGCAGTCCTAGGTAATGCTATTGCTGAATTCTGTCTGCCTCAAGCTTGAGTAATATATAACATTATAAATCATTTGGCAGTTTGAAGTTGGCCTGGAGTAAGTGTGCACGTATGTGTCAATTTGCTTTTCTACAAACTGGTGACCCATCTACAGTTTCACACTGTGTGGCAAGTACTGCAGGTGTATTGGCAACAAGAGTCTCTTAAACTTTTTGCCTAATTAATAGGACTCTGTTTCTTTTCATTTAATCTGTATAGACTTGCTTCTGAATTGATAAAGTAGGTACCTAAGATGGGTAGATTCTCATTATAAATGTACTTGATTTGTGCATGCTTGTTTTAGTTCATAGTTCATGCCAGTAATAGCTAAATATTTTTCTGCAAAACATATTATGTTTTACTAAACTTGGAGTAACCTTGCAACTGTACTTTTTTCTGGGAGAACCCTCCTCACCTTTGATTTTGTGAATTACATTTTATCAGTGCCTACACACATGCTGATGATCTCTTTATGTATTCCCATTGGGCAGAACTTTACACATGCAAGTGATGCCATAAGAAAGTATGATATGCAGAGCTATTTAGGCGGTACAGCACCCAGGAATCAAACCTGGAAGGTGTGCTTGTATACCACTAGGCATACTCCTACACCGTTTTTCATAGCATTTAACTGCTGCAAACACAAATACTGTATCTAAGATGCAAAATAAACCTAGGCCCATAACAAAATATTATCTATAAATCTCTGTGTACATAAGGATAGTTTTGTTTTCGGTCTTAGCCACAACATCCGTATTGATTCTTTTTCTACTTGTTCCTAGAAGTAAAAAACAGTATGAGCAATATTACCTATTGCAAAAAGATAATGCATTTGCTAAATAATCCACTGATAATTGTGAAGTAATTACATTATTTAAGTGGTGAGAATAGGCTTCCATAGTAAAAGAAAAATCAGTTTCTTAAAATTAATAATGCTAATCCCCATAGTAAGCCTGAGAAAGTGATTGTCCTGGGTTATCAAATGAAGTGATTCACCTCCCAGGTGGTTCATTTTGGAACTGCATTGCCTGCAACACGTAATGAAATGTTAGCTTGAAGATCTACTCATTTACATTTAACTAATGGTATTAATTGTGTATTCATTTTTTTATTACCTAATACATGGCTATGTTGTGTCTGTTACTCAGATATAAACATTCTAAACATGCTTTTATTTAAGTGTAAAGATTGGTATTCTTTGACTAAAATAGTTTTGTAACACATTTCACTTCTTCATATTTCTTTTGTTTTTTTTTCAGTTCCATTTGTTGATTCAAAAATAAAAAAACTTGATTGTATTTAACCTCTTCATCTTAGATGAAAAGTACTTAATTTCAATAAGTTGTTTGCAAAGCAGCCAGTGTATGAATGCAGAAATAGGTGCCTATGAAGATAAATTTTTCTTTAAAGATTGTTCACTTTTACCTGCCTTTTCTGCTTAAAATGTCTCCTCATAATTTTTTAAACAGCTGAAGTAAAAACTTAACGTGTTTATCACAGTAGAATTTATTCTGCCTTCCCTACGTAGGTTCATCAAAATAATATAGTGTGAAATGATCAGACTCAACACACTTAAAAAAGGTTTGGGGTAGCCACCCGTGTAATTTCCCTGGCTGCAATGGGTTTTGAAAATCAAGACAGATGTGTCCTTGATGGAGTCCAAAACAAGACTGAGGGTTCTTGGAGAAAAAAAGCGGCTTTAAATGCCAAAAAGGGAAGTAATGTAGTGGAAGTGACCTGTTTCTGGGCCCGGAACCGGAAGTGTCACAATTCTGGGCGTCTGAACCAGAAGTGACACATTTCTGGGTGCTGGAATCGGAAGTGACATGTATCCAGGCGCCGAAACAGGAAGTGATGCTTTTCTGGGCGCCAGAACCGGAAGTGACATCTTCAGAGTTGTAATCAGGCAGGTTTTCCCCGTTTTTGGTCTGCAGAGACAAGAGAAGAAGGTTTAATGCACCCCGCCACCCCCTGGCCTGGCATGGAATTACCTTCACTTGGTCCATACAGCTCCCTCCTATTATCACGTGTCTGACAATAGCTAATTTTTGAATGAAAGAATGTAAGTATACAAGCCTCCTGTTATGATCTTAGATCTCTTTGTCCATACTTCCATTTTATATCACAGCTTTTTCTTTTGCTGTTTACTAGGAGTTAAGAGATTTAAGACAGAAACCAGCTGTACACATACAGTACCTGTATATAGTTTCAGTTTGTCATATACAGAGCTAGTATAGAATTAGCTATACAGGTAAATTCAGAGAGCTTATTTACAATCATGTGGATGAGTGCATTAAAACAGTACCTTTAGCAGAGGGAATGCTTGTTGAAAAGGCATCATAACCATGAGAAGATGATGAGCACTTGAGTAATAATATAAAATATCTGAGTAGGGAGGACTCAGCATAACTGATACTGTCTTGTTATTTTCTTTTCTGTCCTTTTAGAAAGCTTTACGTGACAGCTTCAGTGATCGTTTGCCTGCTACTTTCTGGGCTAGCTGTGTTCTTCCTTTTTCCAAGATCCATTGATGTTTCCTATGTTGGTGTGAAGTCTGTGTATGTCAACTATGACAAAGACAAGCGCATTGTGTATCTCAATATTACAGTAAGATTTAATTTTTTAAATGTATTTTTTTCTCTTGTTTCTGGATGTTTATTTACCGTAAAGTTTCTTGAATTATTGGTATATGTTGACACAGTATTTGGTTTATGGAGCTCAAGTTTTTCCTTTTTCTTTAAATACTTTTGCAAATATGTTATCCTAATTCCTGTATTTTATTCTAGTGGATATGATAGCTAGTTAAATAATAACAAAAGGCATATATACTGTATGTAAATATATTGACACGTTTCCAGTACTTTCAGGATTTTCTGAAATGAGATATGAACATGAATGAATATTATGTTTCACTTCAAGATTGTAGATTCGATACCACTTTGTCTCTAATGTAATTTCTGTCAAATCACTTTCCCACCCAAGCCAAGTTTTTTGTAACATGCTGAGGACTGTGTGGCATTAGGGCGGCTAAATAATATATTCTTGTACTAAGATTTTGTTGGTAATTTGTGACTAAAAGTAAAAATGTGAAGTGCCCACAAAAGAGTTAATTAATTTTTAAATTAAAATGCATAGATTCTTTAAGTGATTAAAAAAATAACTCATACAATTTGATATTATAACCATTATCCTACATACTGTACTCAACTTTTATATATGTCATTTTCTTCTTATATTTAAGCTGGTTAGAAATTTCACTTTAATTGAATGCATTTTATTTGATTTAAATTAATTATTTTATGGGCGCACCATGATTTTATTTTTAGTCATATGTGACCAACAAAATCTTAGTATAAGAAAAAAATAATTTTTTACTTTTTAGTGCATTTTTGAATAGAATTATCCCTTAAAAATCTTTGAATGCATATTTTACTATTAAAATTTTCACAAACATAGCTGCCACTTCTTTCAGCCTTACATCTGCTAATACACTGTTGTCATAAGTGAACAACAGTGGTTTTTACAGGTAGTCCCCAGGTTACGGACATCCGACCTACAACTTATGAACGAGGCCACAGCTGCAACGAATGTGCTTTAGTAACTGCCGCTCCGTCATCTTCGGTCTGGTGGCTAGAGGGGGGGATTTCACTGCTCGCACAGTGTAGTGTCCCTCGGGCAGCTCCTGGCGGCAAGCGGTGACCTGTGGTCCATAGTCACCGGCGCCACAGCTATCGCTCGTGTGCAGGAAGATGGTTCGCTGCCCGCCCACTATGCTGCCGCAGCTACCGCTCCTGACTGGACACAGACTGGATGGAGCGGAGGGGGGCTTTTCACTGCCCACCCAGCACACACGGCTGGTAATGCTGCAAGCGGTGACCCGGTTGTGGCTGAACGGAGGCCATTGAGGGTGAACAGGGCGGCGGAGGTAGCATTGTAGTATGCCTCAGATGGCTGCCTGTTGAATTGGGGTTGGGCGATTCACTACCCGGATTTGGCTGCACCATGTTCGTTCTCGTTGGGCAGATGCTGCAGGCATCTGTAGTGGAGGTGACTGTGAAGTGGGCTGGTGATGAACCCCCCCCTCGCCGCCCCAGTCATTCTCAATAGCAAGCCTGCTTGTACTGTTACGCACATAGCAGGAAGTTTTCTCTTGTCAGTACATCAGACGTGTTGACTGGTGCCTTCTTGCTGTGATAGCGTGTACTGTATAGCGCTGTGCAGAAATGAGATCATCTTAACCTTTTGTCTTCACCCTTCAAGAATGTCTCTTAAACACAAATCTGATGCAAGTGCTGGTGATACAGTTAAGAAGAGAAAAAACATCACCATTGAAAATAAAGTAGAAATAATAAAAAGGTCAGAGAGGGGTGAAACTCCATTATTCATTGGCAGAGCCATTGGTTACACTCGGTCAACAATAGTATTTATTAAAATAATGTACCTGTTCCGACTTACGTACAAATTCCACTTAAGTACAAACCTACAGTCCCTATCTCGTACTTAACCCGGGGACTGCCTGTATTTTCGTATTTTGGAGCATTTCAGGTTAGGGATGCTCGTCATGTACAAGCTTCCATTATGGACTATTGTTTGGCAAAACTAATTGTCCCAATCTTTAAGTTTGTCATATGTTTCCTTTCCTTGTTTGGTTGATGCTTTGTACCCATTATTGCAAGGATTGGCTTGTCATGCACCAGCCCTGTAACTTGAAAAGAAAGCATTAAATATAAAAAAGTAGTTTGGAAATATTATACCAAAGGCTGATGTTTTAAATGCTGAAAAATGAAGGTTCATGCTGATATCTGTAGGATTGCAGTTAGTGTTAAATAATGGAAAAAAAAGTTAATACAAAGAAGTACCTGTTTTTGTATCTAAACTGCGGTTCGAGAGTATGAATGGAGACAGAGACCACATTCCAGATTTCGTATATAAACCTACAAATAATTACATTTAGTAATTAAATTCACTTTGTTCTTCCATTCTTAAACTGTAAATTCACTAGCCAACATTTTGGAAATTCATAACTTGTCGACGATCGCCACGTCGCCATTCCTAGGCGTAAACGCCTTGAGACAGAAACATTAGAAGAACAGAAAGAGGAGCACATGGTGAGGTGAGCCATATCACCATGACTTCTCCCTGTTTCAGTGAGCCACTCAACTGTGCTACTGTAAGAGAAACGGATGATAATAATAAAGAGTTGAGATACCAGCCTGGTCACCCTGTATAATTGGTTTTAGAAAAATAAACAAAGCTAGGGGGCTTTGCCCCCAACTCGCTTCGCTCGCATATGTGGATTTCACTTTCACCAAACAACAAATCTTTTAATTGTCGCAGATACGCCTCTTCATTGGGAAGAAACACTACTTATCCCTGATGGCAACACAAATTAGGCGATCTACAAGTCTCCGACATAAAGTTTAAATCCGAACAATATATTCACTTGCTTTTCGCTGTTCCATTATTTCACCAATGTAATAATTTCCGTTTGTTTGTGCTAATGCGATCTTTACTATCACTTTTTTGAGACTTTCGAATTTTAGTACTTTCATTATCTCTTACCTGCTTTGCATGTGTATCGCGGCTACATTTTTGAACTTGTCTTGTGGTTGTTTGGTAGTTCCTGAGTGAGAGTCAGGGAAAAAAAGCTGACATTTTCATAGGTTCAAGCTGTCAAATCTGTTTGAGCAGCAGAGCCTTAATACATATTTTGATGGATAAGAGACTGTGTATACAGTTTATCATCAGTGTATTTTTTTATTTGATTTGAAAGCTATACTCAGTCAGAAAAATATATACTGGAATGTATGTAAACGTTGAGAATTTTTGGCTACATTGCCTGCTGCTACTAGTTACAGTTTAATATTTAGCTGTGCCATTGCTTTTATTTTTCACTTGCTTCTGTAATGCATTAAGAGTCATGCGTCAGTTTATAAACTTTGATGAAATGTAAGGATGTTTTTATAAATTTTTTCATAACCGATAAAAGAACATATGATGAAATGTAAGGATGTTTTTATAAATTTTTTCATAACCGATAAAAGAACATATATTAAGAACAAACATTAGAAATTGTTATATTTAACTCATGGCTGCAGAAAGATTGCAGTTTTTTAGCCCACTATGCTTATGATTAGTTTGAGTTGTCTGTGTTGTGTGTATAAAATTGTAATGTTACACCTCTTGTAACAATTTTCTCACTATACCAGTCAGCTACAGTATTATATTGCCTTACTTGTCTGTTTATAGAATGTTTTTATCTTAATAGTAATGTATTTTTTCTTTTTTTTTTAATAAAGAATACATTGAATATAACAAACAATAACTATTATTCTGTGGAAGTTGCAAACATCAGTGCACAGGTCCAGTTCTCAAAAACTGTTATTGGCAAAACCCGACTGAGCAATATTACATCGATTGGTCCCCTTGACATGAAACAGGTACAATTTCTTTTTCATCTTTTTTCTGTTTTGGTTGGTGAGGGGACTATGGATTTTACATTAATGTTTGACACAGTATTTGAGAAAAATTCTAAGATTAGTCACATTCCTGTAGTAGTATTTCAATCAAATACAACAGGTAGTAATAAATGTACTTGGTAAGTAATATTACTAATTTGAAGATTCATGCCAGCATTCATCTTCTTCTTCTTTCGGCTGCTCCCGTTAGGGGTTGCCACAGCGGATCATCTTCATACATATCTTTCTGTCCTCTGCATCTCATTCTGTCACACCCATCATCTGCATGTCCTATTTCACTACATCCATAAACCTTCGCTTAGGCCTTCCTCTTTTCCTCTTCCCTGACAGTTCTATCCTTAGCATCCTTTTCCCAATATATCTAGCATCTCTCCTCTGCACATGTCTAAACCAACGCAATCTTGCCTCTGACTTTGTCTCCCAACTGTCCAACTTGAGCTGACCCTCTAGTGTACTCATTTCTAATCCTATCCATCCTCGTCACACCCAGTGCAAATCTTAGCATCTTTAACTCTGCCACCTCCAGCTCTGTCTCCTGCTTTCTGGTCAGTGCCACCGTCTCCAACCCATATAACATAGCTGGTCTCACTACCGTCGTGTAGACCTTCCCTTTCATTCTTGCTGATACCCGTCTGTCACAAATTATTCCTGACACTCTTCTCCACCCATTCCACCCTGCCTGCACTCTCTTTTTCACCTCTCTTCCACAATTCCCATTACTCTTTACTGTTGATCCCAAGTACTTAAACTCATCCACCTTCACCAACTATACTCCCTGCATCCTCACCATTCCAATGACCTCCCTCTTATTTACACACATGTATTCTGTCTTGTTCCTACTGACCTTCATTCCTCTCCTATCTAGAGCATATCTCCACCTCTCCAGGGTCTTCTCAACCTGCTCCTTACTATCGCTACAGATCACAATGTTATCAGCAAACAATAGTCCACGAGGACTCCTGTCTAATCTCTCCTGTCAACCTGTCTATCTCCATTGCAAATAAGAAAGGGCTCAGAGCCGATCCCTGATGTAATCCCACCTCCAACTTGAATGCATCCGTCACTCCTACCACAGACCTCACCACAGTCACACTTCTCTCGTACATATCCTGTACAACTCTTACGTACTTCTCTGCCACTCCCGATTTCTCCATACAATACCACAGCTCCTCTCGAGGCACCCTGTCTTATGCTTTCTCCAGGTCCACAAAGACGCAATGCAACACCTTCTGGCCGTCTCTGAACTCCTCCATCAACATCCTCAGAGCAAACGTTGCATCTGTGGTGCTCTTTCTTGGCATGAAACCATACTGCTGCTCACTAATCATCACCTCACTTCTTAAGCTAGCTTCCAATACTCTTTCCCATAATTTCATGCTGTGGCTCATCAATTTTATTCCCCTGTAGTTACTGCAGCCCTGCACATCCCCCTTATTCTTAAATATCGGCACCAGTATACTTCTTCTCCACTCCTCAAGCATCCTCTCACTTTCCAAGATTACATTAAACAATCTGGTTAAAAACTCCACTGCCATCTCTCCTAAACACCTCCATGCTTCCATAGGTATGTCATCTGGACCAACGGCCTTTCCATTTTTCATCCTCTTCATAGCTGTCCTTACTTCCTCCTTGCTAATCCGTTGCACTTCCTGATTCACTATCTCCACATAATTCAACCTCTTCTCTCTCCAGTTCTCTTCATTCATCAGCCTCTCAAAGTACTCTTTCCATCTGCTCAACACACTTTCCTCGCTTGTGAGTACGTTTCCATATTTATCCTTTATCATCCTAACCTGCTGCACATCTTTCCCAGCTCGGTCCCTCTGTCTAGCCAATCGGTACAGGTCCTTTTCTCCCTCCTTAGTGTCCAACCTCTCATACAACTCATCATACGCCTTCTTTAGTCTTCGCCACCTCTCTTTACCTTGCGCCTTATCTCCTTGTACTCTTGTCTACTTTCTGCATCTCTCTGACTATCCCACTTCTTCTTTGCCATCCTCTTCCTCTGTATACTCTCCTGTATTTCCTCATTCTACCACCAGGTTTCCTTTTCCTCCTCCCGCTATCCAGATGTCACCCCAAGCACTCTTCTTGCTGTCACCCTTACTACATCTGCTGTAGTTTCCCAGATGTCTGGTTACTCTTCACTGCCACCTAGTGCCTGTCTCACCTCCTGCTTAAAGTCAACCTTGTAGTCTTCCTTTTTCAACTTCTACCATTTGATCTTTGGCTCTGCCCTCACTCTCTTCCTCTTCTTGATCTCCAACGTCATCCTGCAGACCACCATCCATTGCTGCTTAACTACACTTTCCCCTGCCGCCACTTTGCAGTCTTCAATCTCCTTCAGATCAACTCTTCTGCATAGGATGTAATCTACCTGTGTGCATCTTCCTCCAATCTTGTACATAACCCTATGTTCCTCCCTCTTCTAATACATATTCACCACAGTGATGTCCATTAGTTTGGCAAAATCCACTATCCTCTGACCTTCTTCATTCCTCTCCTTGACACCACACCTACCCATCACCTCCTTGTCTCCATTGTTCCCTTCACCAACATGTCCATTGAAATCCGCTCCAATCACCACTTTCTGTCCCTTGGGTACACTGTTCATCACTTCATCCAACTCACTCCAAAAATCTTCTTCCTCACCCATTGCACACCCAACTTGTGGTGCATATGCTCTAACAACATTCATCATCACACCTCCAATTTCCAGCTTCATAATCATTACTCTGCCTGACACTCTTTTTGTTCCTTCAGAATAACACCTACCCCATTTCTCCTCCCATCCAAACCATGATAGAACAATTTGAATCCACCTCCAATCCACCTGGCCTTACTCCCCTTCCATTTAGTCTCTTGCACGCACAATATATCAACCTTCCTTCTCTCCATCATATCTGCTAACTCTCTCCCCTTACCAGTCATACTGCCAACATTCAAAGTTCCTACCCTCAGTTCCACTCTCTTTACTTTCCTCCTCTCCTCCTGCCTCCAGACACATCTCCCCCCTCTTCTTCTCCTTCTTCTTCGGCCAACGGTAGCTCAATTTCCGCCAGCACCCTGTTGGCTAACAGTACTGGTGGCAGTCGTTGTTAACCCGGGGCTCAACCGATCCGGTATGGAAATTTGTATTGTTGTCCACATATTGATTTGGCAAAAGTTTACACCGGATGCCCTTCCTGACGTAACGCTCCCCAATTATACGGGCTTGGGACAGGCACGAAGACACACACTGGTTAGTGCATCCCCTGTGGCTGGGTTTCATGCCAGCATTCATCCCAGTCTGAAAATTTCGGATTTGTTTCAAGAACAATGTCAGATTAGAGCTGCATTCTGGTTTTCCCAAGATAGTTGCTGTACCTACAGTTTCAGAAATTAAGGATTTTACCAAAATAAGGAGAGTTCCTCATCAACATTCTGTCATCTAATTGGATGGTGCTACAGAAAAAGCACTTTATTGGGCTTGTATGTTGGCAAACCATTGGACTCAGCTAATCCATCACTATGTTGCATTGATTGAATCCTCAGTTAATGACAAGTGTCAGTTTTGTGAGGGGAGGGAGAGTAAGGTTGAGACCATTTTTTATTGTTGCATTTTTATTTTCCATGTCAATTTTTAGTATTCTTTAAGAATAAGTTTGGTATTTTTCAAATCAAATCTGTTTCTTCACTAACATGGAACAGATGCATTTACCACACAAAATTGAGTTCAAAGGTTAAGCATTTTCTATAAATTAAAAAAAGATATCTTGCCTGCCATGGCACAATGAAGGCTATGGGGTATAGGACACCACCGGAAAAACCAAAGTATAAAAACTTACTAATGAAGTGGCATAAGTTTCGATATATGAAAAAAGTCTTTGGTGTTTCTGATGGAAATAACCATTTTATCACATATTCCTGGTAGTATTTTTCTTGTAATAAATATGTGTTTTCTGTTCACTTTTGTTTGTTTTTACATAAATACAGAAGTGAAATGAAACCATACCAACCATGTGCCATGAAAAGTTTACTGTGACTTCATCTTTCGAGAAGAATTGTTCCCATGGTGAAAGACTGTTGTGCAGGAAGATTAAGTGCCGTGCTCTTGTGCACAGCTGGTTTTGTTTTAAAATTGTATCTCATAATACCGGTGTTTTTTTGTTAAAAATATGACTTTAAACTATATTACAAAATGTGTGTGTTCACAAGACACAGATCAATATTCTACAACTGTCTTAGAGTGAAAAATGGACATCTTTGGTAAGTTTTTAAGATTTTCCCCTATGCCTCATAGCCTCCATTGTATCAGTGCAGGCAAGATACTTTTTAAATTTGTCAAAAATGCTTAACTTTAGAACCTAATTCTGTGTGGCAAATGCATTTACCATGTTTATGAAGAAATAACTTCTGACTTGAAAAATACTAAACTTACCCTTAAACAGAATTATCAGGAGATGTTTTATTTAAAGTATTTCAGTGACTGAAACTGAAAACATTATAGGCAAGCTAGCTCATTTTCTTATTGGTCAAGAAAAATTGGCCATTTATAGGACTTTTCAAGAAAAAAAAACAAATTAGATAAGGTCTTTGGTTTAATAACATGTTTGTTTTCCTGATGAAAGACAGAATTTGCATAAATTACAATTTTTATGAAATGACTTGCAATTTTGCAATTTTGTAAATTCTAATTATATTTGACTGGCAGAGTCAAAAGGAGGACTTCCTTAGGCTATTTTAAATAACAATGGTGACTCTTTTTTCATTCTTGGGTGCTATTATCTATTGTACCCTCTTTCAAAAAATAAAATTATACATATTTCTACACAAATGGTTATCTTTCAAGATACATTGATTTGATTAGTAAGAGTATATGGTACAATGAACCATTTTAATATCAAGACAGTGCCAGTGACAGTTCACCCAAATATCATCAATTTTACTCCTCCATTCTTGGCTAACTTACTGTTTACACCTTATTTTTATATGTCAGATGGTTAAGAAACAACAGTAAAATAGCAATTAAAGTAAGTGAAACAAAAGCATCAATAAGTAGTTTTATTAACTTCTTGGTGAAATGAAACCTGAACTAGTACAAGTAGAGAAGAGAGAATTGAACAACATTTAACACATTTTCACATATGCCTTTAACAGCTAGAATTATTTTTGAATTAAGAAATTGCCTGGATCAAAACGTGCAGTCAGCAGTTGCACTTCAGTTTAAGATCTGTGCTGTAGAATATCTGGCCAGTAAAATGCAGCAAACAAATGCTTATATCGATAAAGTTATACATAATGTTCAGTCTGTTTATTATATTTAATAAGAGTTTTACATCTTTTACTTTTGTAGATTGATTACATGGTACCCACAGTAATAGCTGAAGAAATGAGTTACATGTAGTAAGTATTTTTTTATTCATATTCCAAACATTTTGAAGGTGAACAAAATTTTAAAACCGTGTTTTATTTATTTACAAATGGTTAGCATTTCATTTAAAGTTGGACCCAACTAAACATGCTTGGAATACTGAGGAATGAATGGAGTGAGATATTAATGTAGTGTATACCTTTTCTAGGTTTCAGATGCCAACAATCCTGTAAACTTTTAAAAGACTGAGAAATGTATATTTATTATATTTACAGATGACTCCTGCAATAATTTTATACAACAGTAAGCTCATTTGAATATTAGATTCAGAATTGCCAATACATCTTTCATTGTTTTTGACCCTAATTAGCTGTCTGACCAACCCATCCATTCTTTATCACACGTTCATCTGGATATTCAGTGGTATGAATTTTCGGTCAATTTCATGGATCACACAGGATCCTTCTGTAGGGGAGAAAAGGAAGTCATGTTTGTTTTCTTAGATAAGCACATTATGGTGTTAAAATGTAAAAGACTTCACACTTTGCCCACCCCCCAACTTTGCATACCTAGTTAGCAAATTCTGTTACATTTACCTAGTAATTAATTTTTTATCAGTTAACATCTGAGGCTTATCATTTACTGTAGGTTTGGCAGAGAATTGAATTAGGCCAATTTCAAGAAAGTAGTGCAAAATATTGTCTTCTATCTATTATAAATTATATCGCTTTATTCCTCATTTAATTTTTCCTATTCTTTCCTACATACAAACTAAAGCTGAAAAATGAACAGACAATGGTTAGGTTTACACCTTGTTTCTCTGAGCAGACATTTCTGTAGGATTTGTTGGAGTTGGTGGTTGGGCCATACTCAAAGATTTTATCACCAGATATATGGGCATTATTTTGCCATGTTTACTGCCTAGTTTGTAACTTGGGATAAAGTGTGAAAGATCATTTTGATGGCATGCATAGTCAAGAGAAATAATTCATGTGACATATAAATAAACAAATAGTTGGCATGATTTTTTTTTTTTAACTACTAGACTTCCAGTGTGCTTGAGTGTGTTAGGGCTTACAGACCATTACAAACATTAAATCTGATATGACTGAAAGCACTACCATTGATGCCTTCCCCAACTGTATATAATGTATTTTATGTTCATTTTAACTACTTAAACATAGATCCACCGAAGGAAGCCTGGACAGTCCTAGTAATTTTGTCTCTTTGATGTATGCGTAGAAAGCCTTTCGGCAGCCCAGACTTAACTTTACAATCTGCAACTACTTGTAGGTAGCTATATTTATGGATGTATTTTAGCCTTTTATTAGTTCAGTAACAAGAAAATAAAAATGAATTCCCTTCCCAGACATGTAATAGTTCTGTATTTATAGGAGTTCTTCTTTAAGGCAGTATAAATTCAACAAATATCAAGTCACAAATCCAACATTAAAATTTTACACAGTACTGTGAGCATTTCAGTTGTTATTGCCATATAATTATGTATTTTGTTATTAGTTTTTATTTTAGAACCTTATATTTAATTTCTACTTAAATCCTGCCTGAAACTGAAAATGGTTTTATATATATATATATGATTTTTTTCCCTTTCTTTCAGTGAATATTGCACCTTGGCTACAATAAAAGTACATAATATTGTCGTGATGATGCAGTAAGTAAATGTTTGTTACATTTTACATATGATATTTATTAGCAGAATTTACATAATATCATAGTTGTTCATGAAAATGTGTCAGCCCATTGCATTAATTTCATTTTTTTGTTTTGTTTTTAATCACACAAAATAAAGTTAATTAGAATTTGTTACTTCCTAAATTGAAAAAAGTATAAACATTCACCAATTTGAGTGTTTTTGAAAGAAAATGTCCATGCAGCAAAATAATCCACCCAGTATAAAAAAACGATGCAGGTGCAGAAATAGGTGAACCCTTAGTTCTGTGACTTGCATCGGAGTAAAGTAAGTTTGGGTGGGTCAAAGAACCAAGGTGGAAAAACCTTGTGGATACTCATCAAGCAATTTCAAAAAGGTTTGGACTCCATGAATCCACTGTTAGGCAAACAGTATGTACTGTATTTGGGAAGACATTTAAAAACATATTGACAGCCATGCCAAGAAGTGTACATCCTCAACCAGGACAACAAGAATAATGATAAAAGAAGAAATAAGTAACCTTAAAGTAACATCTAAACATCTATGAACCCCAGTAGCTACCTCTGGAATGTTGCATAGATAAACATAATTTACTAGAGGGGACCCAAAAATTCCTGGAAATGGATAATAGCATAGGAATAGAGTGTAGTTATCAACTGTGTTTCTAGGTATCGCATGCCTAGAGTCTTGTTATTCAGCCTACTAAGTGGCATTGTGCTGATTTGATCAAGATGCCAATTTCTGACATTTATTCAACAATCACTCAGGTGACTTGTGAGATTTTTTTTTTGTTTACAAGGCAAAAAAAATGGAAGTCCAGTTCATATTGACCATCAAGACAACGATGTCTACAAAACATTTAATTTGGCAGGGGTGTACATAAAACCTCTTCATCAAGATGTAGTCCAAATGATACACATTTGCTATTTCAAATTACTGGTCAGCCTTCTTTCAACTTGAGGAACCTTTGAGTAATTTTGTATAGAAGAAATATCATAAATACTGTAGCAGTCTATAAATATGCAAAACTGGTCAGCACTTACTGTGAAATACCAAAGGTCCAAATCTGTCCCAGGTTTGTGTGGTTTTTTTTCATGCTCCTCAATAGCTGTATTTAATGATTCAAACATTTTAAAGACCAAGCCAGATTTGGTTAATATACAGTGCATCTGAAAAGTATTCACAGCACATCTCTTTTTCAACATTTTGTTATGTTACAGCCTTATTCCAAAATGGATTAAATTCATTTTTTTTCTCAGAATTCTGCACACAACACCCCATAATGACAACGTGAAAAAAGTTTACTTGAGGTTTTTGCAAATTTATTACAAATAAAAATACTGAGAAATCACATGTACATAAGTATTCACAGCCTTTGCTCAATACTTTGTCGATGCACCTTTGGCAGCAATTACAGCCTCAAGTGTTTTTGAATATGATGCCACAAGCCTGGCACACCTATCTTTGGCCAGTTTCGCCCATTCCTCTTTGCAGCACCTCTCACACTCCATCAGGTTGGATGGGAAGCGTAGGTGCACAGCCATTTTAAGATCTCTCCAGAGATGTTCAATCGGATTCAAGTCTGGGCTCTGGCTGGGCCACTCAAGGACATTCACAGAGTTGTCCTGAAGCCACTCCTTTGATATCTTGGCTGTGTGCTTAGGGTCGTTGTCCTGCTGAAAGATGAACAGTCGCCCCAGTCTGAGGTCAAGAGCGTTCTGGAGCAGGTTTTCATGCAGGATGACTCTGTACATTGCTGCAGTCATCTTTCCCTTTATCCTGACTAGTCTCCCAGTTACTGCCACTGAAAAACATCCCCACAGCATGATGCTGCCTCCACCATGCTTCACTGTAGGGATGGTATTGGCCTGGTGATGAGCGGTGCCTGGTTTCCTCCAAATGTGACGCCTGGCATTCACACCAAAGAGTTCAATCTTTGTCTCATCAGACCAGAGAATTTTGTTTCTCATGGTCTGAGATTCCTTCAGGTGCCTTTTGGCAAGCTCCAGACAGGCTGCCATGTGCCTTTTACTAAGGAGTGGCTTCCGTCTGGCCACTCTACCATACAGGTCTGATTGGTGGATTGCTGCAGAAATGGTTGTCCTTCTGGAAGGTTCTCCTCTCTCCACAGAGGACCTCTGGAGCTCTGACAGAAAGACCATCAGGTTCTTGTTCACCTCCCTGACTAAGGCCCTTCTCCCCTGATCACTCAGTTTAGATGGCCGGCCAGGTCTAGGAAGATTCCTGGTGGTTTCGAGCTTCTTCCACTTACGGATGATGGAGGCCACAGTGCTCATTGGGACCTTCAAAGCAGCAGAAATTTTTCTGTAACCTTCCCCATGTTTGTGCCTCGAGACAATCCTGTCTTGGAGGTCTACAGACAATTCCTTTGAGTTCATGCTTGGTTTGTGCTCTGACATGAACTGTCAACTGTGGGACCTTATATAGACAGGCGTGTGCCTTTCCAAATCATGTCCAATCAACTGAATTTACCAGAGGTGGACTCCAATTAAGCTGCAGAAACATCTCAAGAATGATCAGGAGAAACAGGATGCACCTGAGCTCAATTCTGAGCTTCATGGCAAAGGCTGTGAATACTTATGTACATGTGCTTTCTCAATTTTTTTATTTTTAATAAATTTGCAAAAATCTCAAGTAAACTTTTTTCACGTTGTCATTATGGGGTGTTGTGTGTAGAATTCTGAGAAAAAAAATGATTTTAATCCATTTTGGAATAAGGCTGTAACATAGCAAAATGTGGAAAAAGTGATGCGCTGTGAATACGTTCCAGATTCACTGTACAGGCAATGCACATACACATTTAAGACTTAGTTTCTGCAGTATTAACTTTTCTTTTTTCATTTAATTTGCAACAGAGTAACGGTGACAACTGCCTACTTCGGTCATACTGAGCAAGTTTCTCAGGAGAGATATCAGTATGTGGACTGTGGAGGGAATACTACCTACTTGCATGGCCATTCTGAAGTTTTAAATATACTCCAGCCACCACAGCAGTAATGTGTTTAGAAGGTTAATTTTAAGAGATGGGGGAATACCAGTGTTTTTTTTATTAGTACCTTTTAGGTACTCCAACTTGTTTGTACTTGAAGATTGTATAGCTGGTCTCACTGTGTTATTTACCTAGTTTTATTAAATTTTATTTTGTTTTATTGTTTACAAGTTCTGTCTTTGATAATCTGGTAACCTAATGTACAACTCATGTATTACTGTAAGCACAGGTTTAAAAGGAAAATTCTTTTACTTACCAGTTTGTGTGAGATACTCTTTTTATGTTGTATATGAACGATCCAGTTAATGTTATCATAATACAGTTATATATTCCATTGTTGCACACTGCTTTGTTTACATTTCATAATTCATCTAGGAGCCCTCTTACGCAAGTGCAAGTTGATGGTTTTAAGCTTAGTATTCTAAAGGAAGGAATTAAAATCCACACAGTATGGATCAAAAAATGCTGTTTAATTCATGAAATTCTTACTATTTCTTATGAAATTTGCTAATGCTTACACTTGAAATATTTTGAAAGGTTTTTTTTTTTCAAAAATTAGGAAACAGTATCTTGCATTGTGTGTATTAACTTGATGTTTGAAAACACATCTGTAACAATTTATTTAGTCATTTACACTGAGAGATCAGACATTTATGCATAATAAATAATACAATAATGGTTTATCAGTAAAGAAGATATTCAACACATTACCTAAAAACCATGTTCATTTGTTTCGAAATGTTACAGTAGACTGCTAACCTGATGTCCGCATCTTACAGAGATATTCTAACACATTAAATGGCATGTTTGTTAAAGCTAAAATAATGTACATTATGCTAGAAATGTATTTATACAGATCATTTGTTTATATAAGGTAATATAGTTCTAAACCTTATTCTGCTTAAAATTTTTGCAATAGTTAATTTTGAGATACTGCGAATTATCATTTACAGGATTTTTTAATGGTTTGCTCAGAACCTATGGCATTTCTGTATTAGTTAATCATGTTATTTCATGTATGCTTTTATTATTACCTACAGATTAATTTTGGTTTGACATAAGCAGAGAATATATAAATATTTTCATTTAGTTTTTTTTTTTTTTAATTTTTCAGCAGATGATGACCTTTCACAAGTATCACAGATTTGTATTACTTTATAAAATACGTTTTCTGAAAAGTAAAAACATTTAAAACATGTTACATAATGCTTAATTTTGATGAAAGTTTGAGTACTTGTTAACTCCGGATAGATAAGTTGCTACTTACAACAACTTTGCCTTGATAAATTTGCATTCAACAAGTGGATGAATGGAAAGACAATAGTAAATGTGGGCTCTGGAAAATATTTTTTTTGCTAATCATTAAGTTACTTTGTAAAATGAAGATAATATCTCTTAGAAGTGATAAATAGTTAAGAGAAAAAAATGTGTGTTTTGAAGAGTTTGATAAACACTCTGTTTACTCAGCAGTCTTTTTAATTAGGTTACCTTTGCAAAATGGAGTGATTATATGGAATTTTCATTTCTTTTTTTTTATTGAATGGATACTCCAGGCTACCTTATGTGAACAAGAAGTCAAATAAAACCGCACCATAACTAAACACATTACCTGGATGCATTGTGCAGACTTTACTGTCAAGCATTTGTCACTTTCTGTGCCCAAGAGATTTTCAGTTTTGTATGCACAAATACAGCACTCTCAGATTTTTTTGAAGTTAAAGGCTGAGCATTTTGAAGTTTAAGAACCCCTATTTCTTTCTTTTTGATAGAGCGATAAGTATTTTTTGATAGAGCGTATTTATCTCTTTAGAAATCCTTGTTTCTTTACTGTGCAGGGAAGGTGCTGACTTTCACACAGCTTTTTCCTAATAGGTCAAGAGTTCACGTAGCATGCCTTTGTATCTTCATAGTCACAGCAAAGAAACAGGTCCCCATTTTTGTAAAATGCTGTTTAATTATTCAAAACCACTTTCATGGAATCAAAAGTTTGTGTAACACTTTTATTTTTTGGTTTGACCTGCTATGGTGTTAATGTTTTACCAATTATAATGTTACTTTATAGTTTGTTAAAAACTATTGTGGTAAGTCACAAAATATTTTGAAAGATGTTTACTGAAACTAATGAAACTGCAACATTTTTCTGAGCAACTTTTTTTTTTTTTTTTTGTGCAGCATTTGCTTTTGTATACATGCTTTTGTATGCCTGTAGGAACAAATGTTTTGGAAAGATGGCAAGGCACAAATGCACTTCTTCTTTAAATTTGCTTGTTTTCTGCCACAAGCAATCTTACTGTATCTATGGGAGCAGACCTAGGTCAACTGTGCTGCAGTGTCCTGTTTTTGAATCTTATTTTCTGTCCCAGTATTACTGCATATGTTTGAAATACTCCACCTACTTTGAGATCTGAAAATATCCACCATGTGGTGTTGATATTTTAGTAAATCAGTACAAATTGCTTAACTCAAGTTAAGTCAACATCATTTTTAGTGGTATTGGTATTCCTATATATAATTAATGTTTTTGAAGATTTTAGTACACTTACAGTTGTGTTTTGCTATATTTTATTCATCTATAATATTTTTTAATATGAGCTCATCTTTGTGTGCTTTAAGTTTATTTTAAAGGAGCTATTTTGATATGTTGGGTTGAGTAAATTAACTTGAGTGATATTTATGCTATTGTATTTGACCAGTGCAATAGGTTTATTTTACAATAACTCAGTATTTTTGTGTATTTTCAATGTTGTATATTTTAAACAGCCTCTTTAAGTGTGCAGTTGCATACATTAATTTACATCGCTTATTTAATAAATATTTTAGGTTTGCACCCTTTTGTAATTAGGGAACACTTAATAAAACAAGACAAAATGTGTAGTAGGTTCTACATTTTAAAGGTTATTTCTGATATGCATTGGTTAAATGCAAAATACAAAGGCAAATGTACAGATTGTGATACTTTAAAATGGTCTTTTTAGTTCTTGTTTCTAAAATGTTTCTAAAATGTAAAGTCATAAATGACCTCCAAAAAAGACATTTGCAACAGTGACTAATTGATCAACATACGATATGTGCAATATAAAGTAAAATTATTCAGGCATTAAGGTGTCCAGTTGAATTGAGGATCAACTGACAGGAAAATATTATTTTGCTTTGAGTCTGTTATTAAAACCTCCAGCCTTGCCTTATAATAAATTAGTGAATTTGGCTGTTAGAGACCAGATGATTTTTACTTTAAACTCATTTGTTTTATTATTTCAGCAAAAAGAGAGTGTTCCACAGTTTAAGCTATGAAAAGGTATTAATTAATGACAATTATAATAACATCAGAGTAGCATTTCTAATTTTGCACTGTTTAGAATAATGTATTTTTAGTAATTACCATAATTCATATAATATTATAGCAAATTCTATTATTTTTGTCCACTGGTCCATATTTTTGAACAATAAACAATCGTAATTCAGACATGTAACTCTTGTTGTTTCTTATGTGTTTGTGTGTATATATATAATTTTTTTTATATATATTACACTTCTGTGTGTTTTGTATATGCTCTGTCTCAACTTTCTCAAAGCTAGAGCCCATCCCAGCAGCATTGTGTGCCAAGTTGGGCAAGTCATTGCATGGGCTGCTCGCACACACACACCTACCCACGCAGACGATTCTGAGTGGCACATTAGCCCAACATGGCACGTCTTTTGGGATGCAAGAGGATAACGACAACACCCAGAGGACTCCTCATGAACAGTGAGTGACCTGGTGTGAAATTCAAAGTCATAAGTGCTGGGTCCATGAATATTGTATATCCCACAGAAATTTGAATTGACCTTTAATTACATGCAAGTCTTCTCAAGATTATATTTTCACAGGAAATACTGATGTGGCTGTTGAATTGTGCTGCTGAATTGAATTGGGATTGAGACTCTTGGGAGTCTCATAAAAATAATTGGATGATGTTTCATCTTGACTGTGAAAATCCAACAACTAGTAACACCAAATTCTGATTCTAGAATAATGTTTAATGATTATCTCAAATTATTTTTGTAATTTATCCCAGATATTTTCTAAGTGCCCATTTATTGTCTATAAATAAATCTTGTAAATAAATATTTTATATTTATTGTAAATAAATGTAGTTCCCAACTAGACACAATAAAGCACCTTAATTATATACTATATTTACATTTTGTGAGTACTGTATTGTTAATTATAGAAGAACAATGTCAGTTTTTAAAAGTATGTCACTTAAACCATTGCTGCAGATAAACATAACACTGTATGATAAAAATGAGTACCTTTTCTCTTTTTGAAGAAATGTGATTTAAGTTTAAAACAAGAAATATGTAAATAAACTATTGGGGTACCCAGTACAGACAATCACACACACAAACACATATTCAGCTTCATATAGGAGACTTGGGAGAGGTGACAACAATCAAACTGCTTTATTCAAAGCATTTATAATGATTCACTTTTTAATTTTTTAAACTACTTATGATAGTGTCTGAACATAAAAAGATTTAATTTAACTACAGTATTAATTGATTTTTTTTTCTCCTAGCATTATCACCGTAGATCCATATAGCTCACTGGGATATTTATTGAATCGTTGCACTTTTTCCACTAACTTCTAATACTGTCAAAAAATTGTAAATTTGAATTGCTTCATTATTCTATTATTTTTATGCCTTCTGCCCAGATCTGAAATTGTAATATTGTTATCATGAGGTTTATTAAAAAACTCAAACTACATTTAATTGAATTTTTATCTAAATTGTATATTAAGCAAACATGACTTTCACTGTTTTATTATGGATGAGAAAATAATGAATCACCCAGAATGAAGTTGTTGTTGCCAGTCTTGATTTGTCCTGAGCATGAAAACAATACAATTTTAAATCAAAGACATAGCAACTTTTGAGTGATTTATTTAAAATCCATTGTAGTATTGAATTATTTTTACTTTGTGTGTGATTCCTTAGGAGTTACACAAGGACTCAATGTTTAGCACATTTTTTGGGATTATTTGCCACCCTGGTTATTTATTTTTAATATACAGCTCTAATGTATGTGCTGTAGCATACATTTGAGAACTGTAACTTTTTTTAGGCTGGTTGAAAGTGGATGTGTGATCCTCTCTTGTTATGAATATCCAAAGTAGTTTATTTCATTTGCGCGCAGCACTTTGCTGGGATTAATATCATCATATTTAACCCCCCCCCCCAACACACTTGGTTACTGCCTTTTAGAGCAGGGGGTACCCTTTAAGTTTCTATTTCCTTATTCGTGGCTAAAACATCATGCATATCAAAAAGTTACAAATGCATCTTACTAGTGTTAATAACTAAGAAAGCACATCTTCTAGCATCTTACATTTTTTCTATTACATACCAGTTTTGTTGTTCTGTAAGCTAACAAACAAATATCTTAACCTTGTTCCCTCTTAACAACGACAACAACAACAGCATTTATTTATATAGCACATTTTCATACAAATAATGTAACTCAAAGTGCTTTACATGATGAAGAAAGAGAAAAAAGACAAAATAAGTAAGAATTAAAATAAGACAAAACTCATTAACATAGAATAAAAGTAAGGTCCGATGGCCAGGGAGGACAGAAAAAATAAAAAAACTCTTAATGCAATTTTTAGGTGCGTTTACATATAGTGTGAAGCACCTGTTGTAAAAGTCCATGTCTGTCTGTCTGTTCGCAAGAAACAATATTTATCTTTCTTCCTCAATGTACAAGTCTTACAATTTTTAAAATTATTCTGAAAATGATGATATTATAAACAAGTTCACCAAAACTAAACTATTGTAGCATTGGCGGAGTTGACCTGAGAGGGAGGGACAGCGGACAGGCTTCTTTTGTTGGAGTGATTAAAGACTGACCCCTGAGGTTACAACACACTCTTTCGTAGAAATCCAACAGTCTTGGCATTTACTGTAGTTTTTGGGCCGTCTCCATTCTATCACAGATTGGTTCAAAGAAGTGGGGCGTGAGAAAGGGAGCCGCATGGGCATGAAATGACATAGATAGAGGACACCAAATAGGAGAATGAGGTCTGATGAGAGAGGCAGCACTTGGAGACTCGCGGCAGGGGCGCTGAGAGAAGGAGCATGTACTCTTGGGTTCCCCTCCTACCGCCCACCTTTTATGGTGTTTCCTCGCATACCACCTGATATCTGTGCATATACCGCATTTTCTGAGAACTGCAGCACTTGTCTGTAACTACATTGAGTCAGTTGTGTTTACTTAAAAACTGCATCAGGCAATTTATAGACAATTTTCAAAACTAAAATTGATTTTTCTTTAAGAACCTCAACCTCACTGGGGTCTCGTGTATAAAACTTACACTTGAAAACGTGTGTAGGCCATTTCTTATGCAAAACTCAGGACTTATAAAACTTGCTGTGGAAATTAGTTTAAAGTTAAACATTGCAACAATTCATAAGTCCTACGCCAGCCTTTTGGTGGCAGCAGGACAATGAAACGAACCTTAAATCTCATTTCATTACACAACAATGAGGCGCACATCACACTCTGATGTTCTTTTTATCTAATTATGTCACAGTTAACTGATGTGTTTTCTTAATATAGCTGTCATTAATGTTAGTAATAAAGCCTGATAAATATGCTTAATGGTAATTGCCTCAGTGTGTAGCCTATTCATTTTGTCTATAAAAAAGGTGTGCTGTGTACTGCATGACGTGGCAATGGCAGCATTAGCCCTTTTGGACGATACTGCTAATGCCGGTATACACAAGGTTTGGGTATTTAGTCATCACGAAGATGACTGGCTAATAAGCGGATTTAGACCTCCAAGAGCTGTCCTCATGGAGTTGTGTGATGAATTGGAGCCTATATTACAGAGGCCATTGCATGGAAATCATGCAATCCCCATTCCATTGTAGGTTTTAATAACCATCAGCTATTTGGCAATTGGTGATTTTCAGGGTGAACTCACTGACTGGTCAGGAATGTTGCAATCATTGCTGAACCATGTCATGCCATCTGCATGGGTGGGTATAATTAAGATGCTACCCAGACACATACAATTTCCTTACAGTCAAGGAGCAACCTGAGATCAAAATGCAATTTGCAGTGATTGCTCATTTTCCTAATGTCATCAGTGTAATTGATTGCACACGTGTTTGTGATGAAGGCACCATCACTGAATGAATTTGTTTTCATAAACAAAGCTCTTTCTATTAGCATCCGGCTAATATGTGATGCTCAAATACGTTGAACTAACATTGTTAACAGAGTCCAACTGCAGGTGAGATGGCCTCGGACAGATTCAGCAACCTGAGACATTCTGAGGCCAGTAAGATGATGTCCCTATCAGTTGCATCTCATTTGACATTCCAGCAGAAACTCCCCAGTTTCACCAGTGTACTGATCGCTATATTACATGCCCCTCATGTTGATTTCAGCTCCTCTTAGTTCCTGTACTCAAACCAGTGGACTCATTTTTGAGGCCTGTGTATTCAGCATTTATTAAACTTCTAAACTATCAAGGTCTCTCAGTTCAAAGTTTTCAGAAGTCATTTTTTTTGTGTGAAAAAAAATGAATCAATTTAAAGCAGCTGTGGTGGGCTGGCGCCCTGGCCAGGGTTTGTTTCCTTCCTTGCGCCCTGTGTTGGCTGTGATTGGCTCCAGCAGACCCCCCTGACCCTGTAGTTAGGATATAGCGGGTTGGATAATGGATGGATGGAATTTAAAGCAGCACATAGCATTAAAAGTGCGTACTGAATCGAATTATTTAATTTTACAGTTATTAAATACAAGAGGTAAAAATAAATGCAGTCGTGTTTCATGGATATGTTTTGTCTCGGAGGATTTCTATATTACTCTACTTTCCCCTTTTGTATTATTAATGTGTAGCTTTGTCAGAATGCCTCAAATCCCATAGGCCTTCCCTTCTACATCTATACCCTCAGGCAATTGCATAGAGTAAAGGACACACAGGAGTTAAGTTACAAATTTAAATAATGTATTATTTGTAATATTCATAAAATGATAACTAAGTTAAGTACATTTGAATATTGCATAGAGTAAATTACAAACAGGAGTTAAGTTGCCACTTTAAATAATATATTATTTGTAATATTCATAAAATGATAACTAAGTAAAGTACATTTGAATATTGACAGCCATACAACCTGATAAATCCTGATGTTTAGTTTCAGGTGGCACACAGACTCGCAGTTAATTTAAATGGCTCTAGTTAAGTCATCATTTTATGGCCTTTTTCAGGACAGGCCACATGCCTATCTCAATATGGCTGCCAAGATGTGCTTCACAGTGTGGTCTACTTTTCATGGTAATGATGAGAGATGCTCCTTCATCATGATGGTGAGAGAGAGATAGGGAAGGGGTAAAGTAACCAAATTTATACATTCTTTGTTCAAATCCTTACACCAATAGGGCGTCAGAATGGCCTCTGATATAAATCAATCCCAAACAGCCATACTTCAGACCAATGGGGGCACACAATACCGTACACCCCTGCCCCTAAAACTATTTGTTGAGCTGATGCTTGCCAGCTAGGTAATTTGGCTCTCCTGTGGGGGTTGATTGAGAAAGACCTGCAGAGAATCACTTGTTAAACTGGTTTTAGGCATTTCCCCTGACCCTATCTTAAAATCAGTCCTAAAGTGTGTGTTCTTAAACATCAAACAACTGCTGTTCTTATCAGTGATATAACACTAATATTACATTGCTCTCTCTAAGTTACAAATAAAGACATAACAAAATATTTATCAACTTATATACAAAATTTCACACCACAATAGCATGAATACAAAGAGGTTGTAGGCCTCAGAATGTCTAAAGTGGTTGAATAGGCTGGAGGCATAAAACTGTTCTGACTGCAGCTGGATACTTCACTGTTGCATGGTGTCCTAGCTCAACCAATGATTCATTCATTTTATCAAATAGTAGGGTGGGATGTAAACTTTAGGTTCATGATGTGTGTGATGTTTGGATTCTTGTTAAATAATTGATATGAGTGCAGTTAAGAGTAGTCATTACAGAAAAGTTGTATAACCTTGCTGTCAGGTGATAGTGGGTTACTTGCACTTTTAACCTGGCACTGTCATGGGATGCCAACTTTGCCACAAGCCAGTACGTGAAATTTCTGCTCGCTAGATCTGCCTGAGTCAACTGCGAGTGCTATTATTGTGAAGAGGAAGTGTCTAGGAGCAATAACTGCTCAGCCACAAAGTGGTAGACTATTGGTTCCCCAAGTGTGCGCCAGCTTCCTTACAGGGGCGCCGCAAAATATTACAAAAGTTTCATAATTTTATTTCCATTTTCAAATCAATGTGATAGGACATAACACCTGGCAGACCTGGTGCAAACCAGTAACTCACTTATTAAAGTAATAACTGTTTGCGGACGCATCTCCAAATGGTTAATAGATGGCGCTCTACAATAATTAACGTTTCTCGATTGTTTTAGTAGTTTGTCGAACTTTCTCGGTACTTTGTGTTCATATATAAATAGCTATCGCTTTTGCACGGTCTTTGTGTTGAATTAGTTTTCAGAGATTTTTGTGATTAAGTCAAGTGAAGTTTTTGAAGTATTTCTTCTCGTATGTATTTTTAAAAATGGATGTTTTTACTAAACAGTAATAAATTGTAAAAGTATCACTGTTGGTGCTAAGGCTCAAGACTTGTTTGAGATCCTCAATACTTTTTATATCCGAATATAATGCATTGGTTTCTGTACTAATGGTGCTCGTTCTGTGTCCGGCTGTTATGGAGGATTGCAGGCACTCATTCGAAGCAAAGCCCTTGATGCACTTCGTCCCTCAGATCCCTAGGGCGGACTCCTTCACAATCGTACTCACTCTCCCATTCAGTGGGCACGATCTGTCCCATGAGTGCCGGTCTTTTGCTCGTTCCGAGACTTCTGACTGCGCTGACATCTTTCATTCATGCTGGTTGGCTGGCTAGCTCGTCCTCTTTTTTTCACCCCAATGCCGCACTCTCATTCTCAAAGCCTTTTTCCTTTCCTTTTCGTCTTTTTTTTTACCTTTCCTTCTGTGCCAGTCCGTTTTTATATAGTTCCGTGGGCGCAGCATCTGAATCGCGCACTGCAGGAAGCCAATTTATCAGTTGATAATGATGGCGTCCTGACGTGCAGGTGCATCTTGCCCCAATTACTCCATGAACTCCCCAGTTGCCCTCAAATATTGACACAGCGAATGGATTATTTAAAAGCCGCCAATCTTTTGTAGCCGCAGACCCGCTATACCACAGTCCCATTAATTATAATTCATTGAATTCGTTCAATTACATTTTTTTGTGATCTTAAATACGTGTTTTATTTGCTTTTACTTAACCCTTTACTTAAAAAAAAATTGGCTATTTCGCAAATTAGAATTAGACGGGGGATTAGGGGAGGTGCATCTTGGGAAAACCTGCATTCAGCAAGAGCATTGAGAATCGAAAAAGTTTGGGAACCACTATGGTAGACCATGCAAACCCAAAGAGTGGGCCTGAATGTGGAGGAACTCAAATGATCCACATAGAGCCCTGGATCCAACTCTAATTAACACCTTTGGGATGAATTGCAATGCTGATTATGAGCCAGGTCTTCTTGTCTAGCATCTTTACCTGAACTCGCAAATGCTCTTTTGGCAGAATGGGTACAAATTCCCACATATATACTCCAAAATCTTGTGGAAAGCCTTTCTAGAAGAGTGGAGACTGTTATAGCTGGAAAGGGGGTGCCAACTAGATATAAATGCCCAATGGTTTGAAATGAGATGTCCAACAAGCTTATATAAGTGTAATGGTCAGATGTCCACAAACATTTGGCCATAGAGTGTATGTGCAATAAAGGAATTAGGAGAGATTGTAGTGGAGTGAGGTCAGAAGGATGGACAAGTCCTTGACTGCACAGCATGGGCATTTATGTGAGAGTTACACTGGACATCTGAAAATATGTAGACGGCGCAGTAAAGAAAACAATTTGGTTTCTGACTGTTGCAAAAGTCTGAGTCAAAATTGTCAAAATGTACCAAAAGACTGTAAAGAACATGTGACTGATAAATAGATTTAAGAGCTTCACTTTTCTTAGAGAATTAAAATGTAAACTGAAAGGGAATTTGAAACAAAGTAGCTCACTCACAGGACCAGCAGCAGAAAGTCTAATAAATTAGCATGTTCTATTCATCCCAAGGACTTGCTTCTGGTTAAGAAATTTCCAGGTGCCACTGTGTCAATTCAGGACCAGGATTAGACCCCCCAAAGTTATTGACCGTATGCTATTCAACACTAACCCTGCTATGCTCCCTCGGGGGATTTTCCACTCTTGTAACAGTTTAATCAATGAGTAACTTTATATTTACATTGGAAAAAGAAAAAAATAACTAGTTACTTATTGTGACCAGTAGATGGCAATAAATGTAAAAATTTTGGGTATCTACTGCATGAGAAGGGATTTTTAAAAAATATGAATAACATTGGAGGAGGAGGAGGAGGTTAGGAGCACAAGCTGTTGCAGCACATTGACGCACCCACCACATGACAAACCACCTCAGGATCCCAGATTAGGGTCTAAGTGCAGCAATGCAATGGGTGACACCTCAGCACCACACTAGTTCGGACAGAATGGAACAGTGAGAGGGGTTTTATGGTGGCTGAAGTGCCAATTCTGCCACCAACCCCCAAGTTTTCCCTGCAGATTGGAGGACCTTCTAAAGTAAAGAGGTTATTAAAGTATCATGTAGGCTAGCCTTAACGAAAAAACATTCAAATTAAGAATGTTTTATTCTAAATATATTTAATACCAGTAACGGCACACTGCACAATAACGTGCAGTGGATACACTTGACTTGAGCATTCCTAGTTTTCATACTCTTGCTCTGTACGTTTAGCATTTGTTTGCTCAGACATTGCTGCACTTGCTGCTTCCTGAGCAGCTGTTCTTTCCTCCACCCTAGTAGCCCGCTTCTTCTCTTCTTTCATCTGCATCTTTTTACATTAAAAACTGATTAAGTCAGTGTTTGTGTTGCAATTACTTAGTATGTTTTCTTTAACTTTTTACTTAAGCTGGCACTTAAGCCTTCAATCTGCCTTAAGAATGATTTAAGATATGAAAGGGAAGTGATGGCAAAGGTGGTAGGGATGAGAACAGAGCCCGTACGTATGAACCGCACGGCCACCCTGCTGGCCACTGCCGAGATTTGATACTATAATAAGATAAAAAGGGGAATAACCTTGGAGTTCAATCATCACCCTGAAAGTGGATAGTAGATGCCACGTAGTATATGTGTACCAAATTTCATGTCAATAGGTCAAACAGTTTGCGAGCTACAGGTGATTTCAAATCCTGGACAAACGGACAGCCATGGTAACATATTATATAAGATAAAATCATTATAAATAATTTAAGATGTTATTAACATTTATGACAGAAATTGAAATTTTCTGTGAAGCAGAAAGGAATTTTTCAAAGCTATTCTTTATAAAGAACAAATTTTGGTCTACCATAACTGAAGATCACGTACATTCTTTATGATTATTGACTTTAGAAAATAAAATGGCAAGGAAGCTCTCCTTTGACAAAACTGTGTGTGAATATGTCACTAGACATATTTTTGTTGTATAATGTGCTTCATGTAGTAAAATGTATTACTAGAAAAGTTTGTGATGTACCATCTGTTAGAATGACAAGTGTAATGCATTTTATTACTGCAAGTGTTTGTGATGTGCCATTTGCTGGAATGACAGAGACATAGCAACTGGATGGACACACAGCCACTTATCCTTTTATTAAGGTGGATTAAAGCTATTATGCACCATAATGCTGTGGCCCAAAAGCTTGATGAATCTTGGGATGAAGTCTGATGGATGACATCTTCCTGTCTTGTGTTTCCACCCCGTGTGTAAAGATATGCAGGCTGTCAAGTTCACGGGTGCCCTAAAACGGGCTCACCTCCTGTCTGATGTGAAACTGTGCTTTAAAATGGTCTTCAGCCTTGGTGAGAAGGAAAGGACAGTTAGGGAAGGGTGGATGTTCAAAAACACGGTCTGCTTAATTAATATATTGCCCATATCCTTTAGTGGATTAGGGGATTGAACTCTTCTCATCCAGATGGGTACCCAAAATGATTTACTAAGCAAAATTCCTCTTACTATCTAGATCTGCTTTTACAGCTTCTAGTCAGCAGTTTCCAAATGCTGGGGATATTAAGGATATGCTTATTTAATATATTGCCCATAACCTCCCTGTCCTGACTAGAAAATGAATCTTTTTCAATCAGTTGGGATTATTTAAATAACAAAATTCTGCTTGATATCTAGATCAGCGTTTACAATTTCTAATCCCCTGGTCTTAAAATGCTGACTTTTCCACAGATAAGAAACAGGTAATAGTTTGTATTAAAGAAAGTGGCCAGTCAGTCATTATACTAATGAGCGGTTACCACACTTGGACGCTCATAGATTGAGTCCTTAAATGTCTGCTGCATATGCATTTGTGTTCATTCCAAACCTGGACCACTTTGTTCTCCACTGAAGCTGTAAAAAACGTTACCTATAAAGTCTCCGACTGGACCAATGATGCAGTCGTTTTTTGTTGAATATCACCATCTTTTTTTAATCATTGAAAATGGTAGCAGTCACTATGAGCTGCCATAGTTAAAGCTGCATGACCCTTTTTTATTTTTCTTTTTAAAGCTTCTTTCTTCTCTCCCTCTACACCTGGACATGCAAAACTATTTGCCAAGCTTCATAGTAAACAATGTGACCCTTTCTTCGACATTTTCACTCTGCTTTCCATGGTTAGGACTGCTGAGACTTCACCACCATGTTCTTAGCAATTTCTTCCTCCAATTGTCCGTGACCTCCAGGCAGGCCGAGAGGGGTGAATCCTCCTGGGTGTCTCTGGTTGTGCCATGGAGTCTTCTCCCAGTGGGCTGTACCTGGCACACCTCCCACAAGGAAGGTAGTGAGGTGGCACTTGCTCAGACTACTTCAGCTGGCATCTCTCAATCCAGTGAAGAAGCATTTCTGCTTCAGGGTGGTCCTGTGTTTCTGAGCTCTCTGCTCTATCACCTGCACAGGGAACCCTGCTTTGGCTTCTTATACTACCCTGATCTCATAACCATAAATGGGGATGCAGACTAACTGGTAAACTGAAAATTTCATCCTGCTTTACCGCCACCATCTCGTACAACATCTGTAAAGCTGTTTCCACTGTACTGATTTGCTGCTCAGTCTCATTTTTACCTCTAGCCTTGCTTGTAAACAAAACTTCAAGGTACTTGAACTCCTCCATCTTGGACAGTTGCTCACCCCCTACCAGAAAGGTATAAGCCACTCTTTCCTCAGAGAGGAACATGATCTCTGATTTGAATGTATTAATTCATCCTGACCTCAATGACTCTCATTAATCTAAGAAAATCTTGTCCATAGCAAGGATACTAGTCTTACTTGAGAGGTGTCCACTGTCAAGTGCCTGGTAGCCATGTGACTAATTTATGGCAATAAGACTCCATCATAAAAAGCTGTTTTGGAACTGCTGTATCAGTTCATTACCTTCAAGGGAAATATGGGGGTCAAGTACAGAGACTTAGATGATGGAAAAGAGTAGGATGGATGCAGGCATAGTAGACCCAGGCATGGATCAATGCAGCCATATTTACCAAAATTATTTGGTCTATTCATCTATTCCCTATATGTATCAGTAAAGCTTGATCAATTTGCAGTGTATGTGAAGAGGTACTTCATGGCATTGTTTGTTTCTTATCTTTTCCTAACAGGTTTTTATAATACTCCTTTATTGAATACTTACTATACTTCGCTTGTGGTTGTATTGTGGGAGTCCGTGGTGTGAGTCAGGTGAGCTGCAAGTTGTGGAACTGTGTGTGTGTTTGATCTCCTGTGTACGTGTCCTCAAGTAGCAGCGATTTAGGAAATGCAGGAATGGGCAGCATTGGGTCAAATGTTCGGCGAGGTGGAGATGCTGCCAGTTTAGGGGCAGATCTGCTATCAGTGCATCCTGGGTGCACGTCCAAAGGCCTTTTCATCAATCCCCCCCACCTCCCACTTGATGAAGCAGTGGAGTCTAACGTTGTAATTACCGTGATGCATTAAATGACCCAGTGTCCATGCGCCGCATTGTAAAAAGTATGATCAGGTTTTTGATAAGGAGCTAAATTAGCAAGAAGGGCCTGTTTGCAGTGACCTCACAAAGTGAGCTGTTAAGAGCTACAGTCCTCTCTGTGATGCAAACTCTCATGAGTCTGTAGGTGGGTGTGCACAGACTACTCTAAATTTGAAGTAAGATATGTGCATGTGACATGGTGTGTTAAGGACAGTGCAACATCATATGGTACCCAAGTAGAGCATATAAACCATGGGAGATAGTCTGAAGGGATTTATTTTTGAATTGGTTTACTCTTCAATAGGATCCATAATCACTTGCTCACCTTCCAGTGACCGAAGCAGTCTGGTTTTACACTTAAGAAGTCTACCATCGACCACATCTTGGCACTGAGGGTTCTCATGGAGCGCAAACGCAAATATCAGCAGAGATTATTTGCAGCCTTTGTTGATTTTCGTAAAGCGTTTGACTCAGTTGATCGAGCTGCCCTGTAGGACATCCTAAGACTTCGAGGAATCCCCTCAAGGTTGCTGGATATCATGGCCGGCCTGCACACTGGTACTGTGAGTACTGTGCAGAGTGGAGGCTGAACCTTTGTGTTTTTCTCAGTTGATTCTGGGGTTTGTCAAGGATGTGTTCTTGCTTCTATTCTGTTCAGTCCAGTGGCTGCGTTGTATCTGTTGGTGAAGAAAGATTCACTGATCTTGGCTTGGCTGACGATGCTGTGATTTTCACTGAGTCAATGGAGGCTCTGATCGGGGCTCTCGAGAGACTGAGTGAGGAGTCTGAGTGTCTCGGCTTGCGAGTGTCCTGGATCAAAACCAAGATCCAGGCCTTTGATGACCTCTTGGGCAAAGGTATCAGCAGTGTGAGTGTCTGTGGGGAGAATATCAACCTTGTCGAGGGGCTTACTTACCTAGACAGCAACATTCATGTCTCTGGTGACTCTTCCTATGAAGTTAGTAGATGGATATAGAGAGCATGGGGGGTCATGAGGTCACTGGAAAGGTGTGTGTGGTGCTCCTTATATCTCTGCAAAAGGACAAAGTTCCAAGTCTTTAGAGTCCTGGTACTTCCTGTTTTGCTATATGGTTGCAAGACATGGATGCTATCCAGTGTCCTGAGATGAAGACTGGACTCCTTTGGTACTGTGTCACTTCAAAGAATCCTTGGGTACCTCTGGTTTAACTTTGTTTCGAGTGAGTGGTTGCGTCAGTTACTGCACTATGGCCATGTGGTACAATTCCCAGAGGTTGATCCGGCTCACAGGACCCTTATTGCTGAGGACCCGAGCAGCTGGACCAGGCTAAGGGGACGCCCACGTAACACTTGGCTGCGGCTGATGGAGGGTCATTTCTGGAGGGTGGGACTGGACCGCGTGTCTGCCTGGGGGGAGCTGTTTTTTCATGTGCTGGGTGGAGCAACGGGCTGTACCAGTGCCTGCTCCCCAACCTGACCTGACCCTGACCTGGTTTACTCCAGAGCTATGTCTGGAACTCGCTTGATGCAGCTGGAGACTGCCAGACTATCTCTGTCATGAGAAAGGAAGACAGCGATAATAGGACTGGGGAGATACAATGTCTTGGGCTGCTTATTTTTGTTTTGCTCTGTCTGCAGTATAGGAAAAGGATGAGTTTATCTTGTTATTTATTCCTATTTGCTGAGATTTTAAGGGGCATTTTTTAAAATAATTCACTGTTTATCACTCACTTATTTAGACATTTATACATTTGGACTGTCCTTATTATTGCATGCATTTATTCACAGACTTTTTTTGCACGATAAAATCTGCGGTTTTTGCACTTGCATTTCTGGAGTCTGCCTCTTAATATTGCACCATGGTCCTTTTTCTTGACATTGGTGTTCCAGTGTCCATATTTTCCAGGAAATGTGTTGTCACAGTGCATTACTTTAGTCTGTGTGTTTAGCAGGGTTTCCACTCATATAAAAGGGTGGAGTGATGGTTCTGTACCTAAAGATCTGCACTGGTATCTGGAAGGCTGCCGCTTCAAGTTCCTTTACTGCCAGAAGGGATACTACTCTGTTGGGCTGTTGAGCAAATCCCTTAACCTGAAAATTGCACCAGAGGCGCTGGACAATGGCTGACCCTGTGCTCTGACCCATAAAGGTTATGTGAAAAGATTAACAAAGTTTATCAAATATATTGTGAAATGTGATTCTTTTGTATACAACATATAAAAATGTCATTTCTTATTATTATTAATATTATTATGTTGCATTTATTGCTGTTCATTTTTGTTATACATTCTTGTTTTTTGTTTTAACTGTAATGTTGTATCAGTCTGTGAGAATGTATTTCTTGGGCTGTGCCAGAGAAAGTTCTTTGCTTCTATAAATTTCAAGCAAAAGTAGACAAAACTCAGAGTTAATTGCTAACTGGTTTATTTTACCTTCAAATATTATTTTAGTTGCTGGGATAGGCTCCAGCTTCCCTGAAACCCTGCACTGGATAAGCAGGTTAGGAAAATGGAATGAATGGATGGATGGATGGAATGTTACAAAAAGTGCTACCAAGCCCTAGCATTTGAAAACCCTGGAACCCACTGAACCTTTTACATGCTGGGGCACCATAACCACCGACGTGCTGTTCTATAAGACTTTGGAATTGCAGCCTTCTGTAACCTTTCACTCTCCATGCTTCTGCGGGTTCTGATCACCTGGACAAGAGTACATCCAGCACAATGACAGTACATCAGCCAAATGAGAGATTGACAGAAAGTCCCAATTGTCACAGCAACATTCTCCTGGTCGATATTCTTTTGGGGTCTCCCTGAACGTGTTTTATATGTGCTGTATAGGTGCAGCCATACCCCATACACTTCAGAACAGGTCAATCAACTGAAGCTAAGCATGTTCAGGCCTGGCCAGAAAAAGCTTGGGTTGTTACTGGAAGAGGTTTTGGTGAGGCCGTCAGGGAATGCTAACCATGTGGTCAGAATGTGAATCCCAACTTCCCCCATGGGGACATTGTGCTGTAAAAATGGTGCCATCCTTCAATGAGATGTAAAACCGAGATCCTAACTTACTGTGATCATAAAAGATCCCTGGACATCCGTCATAAAGAGTATGCTGTATCCCGATGTCCAGGCTAAATTGCTCACCACGGCCTAGTTATTCTGGCTCCCTAATCATCCTGTGTCTAATTAGCTAAGTATCTCTCACCACTTCACTGCCTAACAGCTGATATGTGGTGAGGGTATTGTCACAAAATGGCTGCCGTTAAATCATCCAGGTGGATGTGGCACATTAGGGGCGGTTGAAGAGGCTCCCTACTCAGCATGTAACGCACTTTGAGTAGTGAAAATATTTGCTATATAAGTGTCAATTATTATTATGAATTATTTAATATAATCTAAATGTAACATTTATTATTATTGTGATTTCCCAACATTTAACCTGGTCATTTGTGGTGCTAAAGTCCCATATTGGATATATTTTCCGAGCCATCTGCTTTCATTTCATTGTGGTCAGGACCTGGTGCCTAACATGGTAGTACGGGTTCACTGATTCCAAACCTAAAAATGTAAAATGGTTCCATGCAACCAGTCATATGCAGACAATCAATATAGCATTTATTTTATAATGCGTCTTTTATTGTGTGCATGATTACAAGGCCCCTTTCAAAACAAATAATGAGATTTACAGAATATATAACAAGTGAAAACAGCACATTAAAGGTGCACACGTAAGAAAAGTCATACATTACTGGCATGGGCAACCATTTTGAAAAGCAATATGATAGAACTTTAAATTTCAGGTCCAACATCCACATCGACAGTCTTATGTTTTTAAGGTAGTCAATCATTGTCATATTAGTATAGTGTAATGTGAAGTCCCTAAAGCTTAGGGTGACCAGACTCTTCTTAAACCAGTGATTCTTAAACTGTAACAAAAAGGGGGGTGAGAAGATGTGAAAAAAAGAAAACAAGATTCAAAAATATGAAAAATACATCTATTGAAACCAAAACAAATTAAACTACATTCTGATACTAGAAAAATAAATATAGAGTTAGATAAATGTTGATACAAGTTAAGTAGGTATAATAAAATATGCATCTATGATATATCATTAATTAAAAAAGAACAAATTGGTATTAGTGGGCTCCTTTCAAAAAAACGTTAGCGGGGGCGCGATTAAAACTGTTAAGAAAACAAGGGTCACAAATACTTAAAGGTTGAGAAACGCTGTCTTAAACCAACAGAGTAATGGCTCAGTAATTAGTCATTCTGTGCTGCATTCCCAGTAATATAATGCCCCCATATTTCTCTCTGAGGTCAACACTGTTCACAAAAACAACTTCACAGGAGCAGAAGATGACCCCTACACAGCCATTTAAATAATTCAGGCTACATAATTAGTACACTGTAGACAATGTGGTATGCATGTCAAATCCACAATGGCAACAAAAACAAAAAGGACTACGACCAGTCAACACATCAAAACCATTCACCATGTTACTGACAGTGCCTCTGACATCTGTGCTATAATTTACAAAAGTAGAATATATATATATATATATATATATATATATATATATATATATATATATATATATATATATATTTTAACTTAAGGTTCTGAGCTGCTTGTCTCCTGTCTGAAAGCTTTTATTTTTACTTTCTCATATACAAAGTATAGGGAAAGTATTGTAAGTGTCCAAAGATTTGATGTCAAGATTTTGAGGAATCTCAATGTTTTAGATCTCCCTGAGTCCGAAAATACAATTTTTGGAACTATGTTTGTCTGTCTGTGTGTGTGTCTGTAAACACAATAACTTGTGTACGCTTTCAGTTAGATCAACCAAATTTTGCATACAAGTATTAGGTATAAAATGTAGATTTCTATCAAATTTTAAGCTATCTCCATTAACTGGAAGTGGTACTTTACCTTTTATTTATGCAGCTGCAGAGTCCAATTTATTCAACTTTATGTTTATAGTAATTGTTTCAATATATTATTAATTTGATTTCATTTGTTGTTGATGGTTCTTTAGTGTACATAATATAAAAATATAATCATTGTCTTGTGGTTTACTCCTCAAATATCCATCCCCATATCTGGGTACACAAGAAAGTCTAGGGGAGATCACTCCCGATTTTTTCACTTGAAGTGATATTTTGCATATAAACACAAAGATGAAATGAGCTGTCTAGTTGGCAGGCACATTGACACTGGGCTTGCTCTAGGGCAGGCTGTTTTAACATTTAATGTTTTAACAAATGATTTTAAAGTCTGTGTGTTGTTTTTTACTTTTAATCGATTTCATTGTTTCATGGTCTGGTCTTCAAATACTCCTAAGACATTCATAAATATTTGTGTTATTTGCCATAACTTAAAATGCCTACTTTACTTTTGCCATTTTTTTTTTTTATTTCCCCTTTCTGTAGAGATTGCACCATTAATTGTATCTAAATACAGATGAGTAATAATAAGCAGACAAAAGTACAAACAACATTAAATGTCAAAGGGGAGCAATGATGTTACCACCATTTTCACTTATCTGCTTGTTAAGAAATGCTTCTTACAAATAAGGAGACAAGTGACTATGCCCCTTTAGTCCCCTTAAACATTCAGTGTTGTCAGCATTTAGATACAATTTAAAAAAAGAGCAAGTGGGATGAGGCTAAGAGGCACAAAGAAGGAATTCTGGGAGCTGTTCCTCATTCTGACTTCTAAAGGAGCCTCTCTGGCATTGAAGAGAAATATTTATGAAAGCTGTGTGAAGAGTAGTAGTCCAGTTTGGAAGTGAGACAAGGCAGTTGAAGGCAAAACAGGAATCAAAGCTGGAAATAACAGAGATGACAGCGAGCAGATGGATGTGTGGAGTAAGAGGAACATGAATTCTGAGTTAGGAGAAAGACTCGGTATGGAAGGCAATAGGTATTGTTGAGAAACAGACAGAGTTGGTTTTGAGCATGTTTGACGTAAAAGGCACAGGATAATTGGATGTGGAGATACACCAAGTTGGAGGTCATTGAAGGTGTGGTTGGAGCTGGTGTGAGATGATGTGGCATGTATGAGTTTTTCCACAAAGAATAGCTAGGACTGCAGAAAATGGAGGAAAGACTTCTGCTGAAAATATCTATTAAATATTGATGATGTTGATTAATACTGTAGAATTACAGATATCCACAGTATCATACTAAATTGTCAGAATGCAAACTAGACATTTCTAACATATATGCTTCTCTATATACAATATACGTTTGAGGACTTTATAACCATTAACCCCTATTGCAAAGTCTAAGTGCAGTGTGGCCGTCATCGTTTTATCCATTTTGAGTGACTTTCATTCTTTCGAAGTGAGTCTGTTGGAAGTGAGCACCCGTAGTCAAACGAGAGAAGAGACACAAGGATTTAAAAAAGCTCTTTGTTTAACTTGGTTTCTTTCAATATTATTAAAATGTATGTCAGCTTTGGGTTTGGTTACTTTGGGTGAGCTCCCAAGCCAAAATGTCACTACTCAAAGGATGATCTTTGTTTACTCTTAAAAGAAATTCTCATTTCTTTTTTATTTTTCATAGAATTCTCCTCTAAAATTCCTTAAGAGAAACAGCTTTAGACAAAAAGGAGGTGAAACAATTGAGGATTTGGTTTGAAAAGCATGGTATATTTTGTAAGATCTCTTTCAAGACTTCATATTTTATCTATTATTGGACTGATATCTTTGTTCAAGGTGTCTTACAATATTCAAGATACAATCAGTTACATTTCACTTGTTGTTCCAAATGGTGTGCAGACAGATGAAGTCACCTGCTCATAGTCACACAGTGGTGTCAGAAGTGGGATCCGATCTCACAGCCGCAGGGTTTGAAGTCCAAAGTCTTAACTACCATGCTGCACTGTGTGCTGCTTTTTTTAGGATGAGTATGATCTAATTGGAGCACAGCCATGTAGATTAAAGAAAGTAAGAGTATTACTTAGAAGCTCCATGTCTGCCTTCTTTGACACTCACAGGGCTTCATGGGAGTTGTAGTTTTGGTGGGCAGTCTTGATGGGGTGCTTTTGTCACGGGGTGATTCTGCCTAACCCAGAAGTGCTTCCTGATGCAAAGTGATAGCAACAGAAGTACTCTCAGATCTGGAATTAATGAAGCTACTCTGCTTTACCCGGTGAGTTAGGAGGCATTGGACAAAGATCACCTGGGAAGCGATTGAGATGGGGAGAATCTTGTTTGGAGCTGTTGATAGTGCAAGGGAAGAAATTCATATCAAGTATTTATGAAAGTAAAATCATTTACTTGTTCCTGTGATGGGGCGGCACGATGGCGCAGTGGGTAGTGCTGCTGCCTCGCAGTTAGGAGACACGGGTTCGCTTCCCGAGTCCTCCCTGCGTGGAGTTTGCATGATAGATAGATACTTTATTAATCCCAAGGGGAGATTCAAATAAAAAGAAATTTGCATGGTCTCCCCGTGTCTGCGTGGGTTTCCTCTGGGTACTCCGGTTTCCACCCACAGTCCAAAGACATGCAGATTAGGTGCATTGGGTGATTATAAATTATCCCTAGTGTGTGTGTGTGTTTGTGCCCAGGGTTTGTTTCCTGCCTTGCGCCCAGTGTTGGCTGGGATTGGCTCCAGCAGACCCCCATGACCCTGTAGTTAGGATATAGCGGGTTGGATAATGGATGGATGGATGTTCCTGGGATGGTATCTGTGAAGCTGTGTATAGAGTTTGGGGCTGTGAGATGCCCCCTAGTGGTCACTAGTTGTGTATGGGTGCAAAACTTACCTCAGGAGCATCCTTTGGCAGGAAGGACTGAACTTTTGTCACTACGCCTGTCCATCCAAGGACACAATCACACTAATTAACATTGGGCCACCTTAGAGTTTGTAATCTGCCTGATCTGCATGTTATGGAGGGATTATCTGTGCCAAAATGAAATGTATTCCGACGCATAAATTTACTGAAAAGCAATGCATGTTGATGTCATGCATTTAATTTTTGTCACAATTAAAAATAACTCAGTTAGCTGCTCTTCCATATACCAGATGATATTATTGCCAGTATGATATATTTATGTATATATCATTTAATTTTAATTGTGGAAATGCGTGCCTTATGAAAAGCTGGCTGCACTTTTAGGCCGTTATAAATATTGCAAAAAGTGCCTTCTGTAGTAAAATATTTTATAATAACCCACAGTATATTCACAAATAACAATGATAAAAAGTTATTTATTCATATATGAGACTACATAGAATAAAAGCATTTGTGTACTCTTATGCTGTAACAGGTAGATGGTATAAAATATTCAGGAAATGGATTTTCCTGAAAACTTTACTTTTCCTGTTGGAAATCTTTGCTTGCAGGGTTTCATTGAACTAGCATCTGTGGAAATACTTAGCAATATAATTTATGCAGTAGCTGTCAAGTATTAACAACGAAGCCAAACAAAGAGAGTCTGACCTACTTACACTACCTTGCTTCAAAATGTCATTTTTACATCTCAGCAGGTTAAAAATTAATCATAATGTCAGTGAAGGATTAGCCAGTGCTGCCTAGAAATTAAGCAGACATTATTTGAAAAAACCTAGAAGACAACGTTTGGAAGAGCGATTGCTTTTAAGCTTAGACCCATGGGTTTTCTACTTGTTACTCTAAACTAATATTTCTGTTAAGATAATTAAGGGTGACACTTTATTTCAAGTCCTGCAAAAATGCAGGGTGGCTGCTATCACCCTTCCAAGCAACACCCAAAATTCTCCACATTCACTCCACTGTCTACCACTGATGTTTCCACCAACCACCAACCTCCTCTCCAATCACCCCACTACCTCCTTCAGGTCATCTCTCTCTCCTTCATTCCTGCAATTACACACATCACTAACACCTCATCCAATCTCATGGGTTCTCTTGTCAGGGTTATGCTGATGATACACAGCTATACAATATAATACAATTTATTTTTAATAGCCCAAAATTACACAAGGAGTGCCACAATGGGCCCTATGTTTTGAGAACCCCCACCCCGGGGGGGGGGGGCCCCCGATTCGGGGGGGGGCCCCTTTCCGGGTAAGTTGGGTGTACAGTGGGTGTCAAAAAATGGGATAAATACAATACAATACACAGAACAGAAAACAAGTAATCCTCAATACAATACAATGGTACAATAATAATAGTACAAGTACAGAGCAAAATGCAAGAATAGATTATATCACATAATAGGATTCCGATTTGTTCAGAGTCTTGGAGACCTCGGCCATCAAGTTGCCTTCCCCTACTGGCCATTCCACAGCTGAGTCACTGCTGGGCTGGCCAGTCTGATCAAAGGACCCTTCTGCCTGATGATTCCAGCGCTCCTTTATCAGAGATGACTTTTCTTTTGGCAGGTAAACAACTTGGTATTATGTTAGTAGCACCAAGTGGCACATTTGAGTATCAAGAAGAGAAACATAATAGGTGAGGGTTAGTAACAAATTATAACTATCATAATACTTACTGTATGTTTTAGTGCTAATGACCAACAACAGAGATGCAGTGTGAACAGATAATCAGCAGCTCCAGTCAGGATATGCTAAACCGAAGTACTGAGTCTTCATTCGGGATTTGAAAGCTGAGACTGAAGGGGCATCTCTTATAGTAGCAGGCAGGCCATTCCACAGTTTAGGGGCCCTGTAACTAAAACCTCCACCTCCCACTGTTATTTTATTAATCCTTGGAATCTTAAGCAGACCAGCTTCTTGATATATTAATGTGCGCTGTAGTTTGTAAGTATTGATAAGTTCAGATAAGTAGGATTTTGAAATTGTCCTAAACTTAACCAGGAGCCAATGTAAGGATTTAAGAACTGGAGTTAATGGTTTGTATTTTCTTGTTCTTGTAATAATTCTTGCAGCAGCATTTCGGATTAACTGGAAGTTGTATTAAGAACAATTTGAACATCCAATTAACACCGCATTGCAGTAATCAATTCTACTAGAAATAAATGCATGTATGAGTTTCTCAGTATCCTGTATATTTAGAAAATGCCTTAACTTCCCAGCATTTTTAAGATGGAGGAAACATGTTTGGACAGCTTTGTAATATGCCCTTTAAATGATATACTAGAGTCATAGATCAGTCCTAGATTGTGGGCTGATTCAGTAAAACTAATGGTGATTCCAACTGAGTTAAATGATGACAAACTATTGTTACGATCAGAATCATTCCCTCCAATAATTAACATCTCTTTTTTTTCTGTGTTTGTAGTTCTCATGCATCCACTCCTTCAATTCACTAACACATCTAATTAAAGACAACATCTGAGAAACTTCATTTGGTCTAAAAGAAAGGTATATCTGGGCGTCATCTTAATATGAGTGAAAATGAACATTATGTTTTCTAATGATAGATCCCAGTGGAAGCATGTAAAGGGAAAACAGTAAAAGTTCCAGTACTGAGCCCTGCGGGACACCATACTGTATCTCTTTTCTGTGTATAATGACGGAGAAGTGTCAGCACATTTCTGTACATACTAGAATCAATTTGATAAATAAGAACTAAACCAGGCAAGGATAGTGTCTGTAAGCCCAATGTCATCTTCCTGCCTGTGAAGTAAAATGGAATAATCAATGGTGTCAAACGCTGCGCTTAAGTCTAACAACATAATTACAGTGGATTTTCCTTCATCAGAAGATATCAGAATGTTGTTTATAACACATGTTAGTGCCATTTCTGTACTATGACCAGTGTGGAAGCCAGACTGGAATTTCTCAAATAAATTATGATGCATAAGGTGTGACTGAAGCTTATTGGCGACTGCTGTTTCAAGTATTTTAGAGAGAAAGGGTATATTTGAAATGGGTCTTTAATTATTCAGTATATGTGGGTCTAGGTCTGACTTTTTAAGTAATGATATGATGACTGACACTTTTAGTGCATCAGGTACTGTGCCAACTATTGATAATGCTAACAATAGGTGCTGCAAGAACATCCATTGTGCTTTTTACTAGTTTTGTTGGCACTGGAGTTAGGGAACAAGTAGTAGGTTTCATTTTAGAAATTAAAGTTAAGACTTCCTGTTCTGCTACAGGATTAAAATTTCTAAAATGTTGAATGCAAGGTGTGACAGGGTTTGCCAGGCTAGTATGTGGCTTGCACTGTGATGCTGAGATCTGGGATCTTATATTTTTAATTTTCTCATTAAAGAAGCCCATAAAGTCTGTACTGCTAATGTCTGTTGGTATTTTGCACCGTAGAACTAAATTCACATTTGTTAAATTAGCCTCTGTTCTAAACATTACAGAAGAAATTTTATTATTGTTATCTATAATTTTAGAATAGTAGTCTGAGCGAGCTTTAAAGAGAGCCATTTTGTATTTTTTAACACTCTATGTCCATGGAATTTGAAAGACCTCCAGCTTTGTTGTTCACCATCTGTGCTCCAGTTTTCGACACTCTAATTTAAAAGCTCGAGTGTTCTCATTAAACCAGGGAGACTTTCTATGTGCTTTGATCACTTTTGTTTTAAGGGGAGCCATTGCGTCCAGAGCATCTCTTAATGTCATATTATAATTTGATGTTAGCTGACCTAAATTGTTTTCCACGTTTACATTTGATGTTAATTAATCTAAATGGTTTTCCACAATTACACTTGACTTACTCAAAGTAAGTCTGTCTATAAATTTCGAAGCAGAATTACAATCTATAATTTGGTCATGAACAAGAATATGGCCCTGGTGGTCTGTAGACTAGCGCTAAAATTGTGCCAGAATCTATTTTAATATTTAAAATGAGTGCCTCAAAGGATGTGAAGTCACCTGAATTTTTATAAGCACTGTCACAATGAATAATTCCAAGGCCTGCTTCCTCAACTAGAATTTCTAGATTTATGAAGGAACGAGTATCCATCTGGTGACACTTCAGCAAGGGGAACAGTGTTAGGTTTACAGAAATTTAAGCCATGTTTTAGTGAGAAGACACAGATCAGATTTTGTACTTAATATGTAATATCATTTACCAAAATGGCTTTACTTCCAAGAGAGTGAATGTTTCATAAGTGGAATTTAAAACTGCATAGTTCTTTCTGAACTAGTGCTATATTTTTGTTTTAATTAGAACAAAGTTACAATTAAAGGTGCCCTGGTTGAGGATCTGGTTTTATCTCTATATCTATACCTGTTGTTACCTCCAGAGGGAAATACGGTATCAGCTAGAGTCTCTGGATGTCTTACTGATATCTCAACCTGGATGAATGTCCATGATGTACAACTCAGCCTGGCAAAAATCGAGCTTCTTGTGGTCCTGGCCAACCAGTCTGCTCATCTCCCCATCACTCTACAGCTCGGCTCATGGTTGCTAACACCTGCAGTCAGTATGCAACTTTAGGGTGGTAATTGATAAGCAGCTTTCTTTTTTTGACCACATTTCTACTGTTTGTCATTCATGAAGGTTCACACTGTACAATATCTGCAAGATCAGACCTTATTTGACAGAGTATGCAGCACAATTTCTGGTCCAGGCTTTGGTCTTGATGTGTCTGGACTACTGTGTACCTGCATGTGCTATCAAGCTGCTGCAAATGATCCAGAATGTAGAGGCCCGTCTTGTATTTAACCAGCTGAGACAGGCACATGTCACTCTTTTCTTCAGGTTGCTACATTGGCTCCCTGTAGCAGCATGTATTAAGTTCAAATCTCTGATGCTTGCCTACAGAGTAGTCAATGGGTCAGAAACTAAGTATATGGAAACACCGGTCAAGTGCTATAGCACTTCTTGCCCACTCAGATCTGCCGGGGAACAGTGTCTGGTGATGCCACCTGTATGTGCTATCAAGTATCAATCCAGACTTTTTTCCTGTGTAGTTCCTAGTTGGTGGAATGTCCTGCCCACCTCCATCGCTATTGCTAACTCCCTCAATGTGTTTAAGAAGCGATTGAAGACCCATTTGTTCCATGAATATCTGTTGAATTGATGAAGAAAAAAACAAAACTTTGCTCTGTGATATTTTATATTCTTGTTTAATTTGTTTCAGCCTAATTGCTTTATTGATTGTGATCTATGATTGTAAATGCATGAGTTATTACATCTTTTCACTTGTGGCAAACTTTTGTTACCCGTCCTATTACACTAGTTGAACAAACAGACCCTAGTTTAATGTTACTTAATTGTTTACCTCTTTTGTAAGTTGTTTTAGATAGAAGCGTCTGCTAAGCAAATAAATTGTAAATCTAAATATAACATTTCAAATCTACCAAATTGCTCCTTAGCCATCTTTACTCTTATTTTTTTCTGAATTCTTTACTTGATGTTTGCTTTTTTAGAATGAGAACTGGCCAGGGTCAGGATTGCAGGTCTTGGCATTTGTTTAAGGAAGGGAAAAGTCTGTCATGTACCTAAACGGTGGGATGTAGTGAGGCCTGAGCAAAAGTCTGTTTTTTTGCACTCAAGGGAAGGGGTGCCACTAGAGATTTTTGATCCCATGAAAGGATATCGTATTGGGCTCCCTGCCTGCAGGATGTTGTTTGCTTAAAAAACCGCAGCTGATGTAAAGTAGACAGACTGTGCAGACCTCAACTTGGTAAGTTTTTAGAGTAGGACGCTGGCTGAGTGTTGCAAGTGAAGGCAGCAATCAAAAAATAGCGGCAGGGTTTAAACTAAGTGGGTTTTTTCCTCCTTTACAGAGGCATCAAAACTGAAATAATGGTAGACTGAATATTTTTACTTATGCCTTATTCTGTGGCGATTATTAATAGATATCGTAAGCCTGAATGGCTTATTTGAACTGGCTTCTAATTAGATTTTTCTGATCTTTTAGCTGTTGGGTTAGGTTGAATTAACTTGTAAACCAATTCGTTTGCACCAAGTATGGAGAATGGACTAACGTTAATAAAGTGACATTTCTTTGAGAAAAATTGGGTGACCAGCTGTCACTCTTTCTTCTCTCGTTCAAGTTTCCTTACTTTTCTTTCCTGGAACATGGAATTTGGCTTCCACATTTCAATTTAAGAAAAACGAAAACACATCTAATGTTTGCTAGGAAGTGTGTGGATTACCTCTCTATGATTCAAATTCATGAGGACCAGGCTGAACTGTTCTGGCTAAAAGAGATGGGGAATTACAATGTAGAGACTGCCTGGATCACTATGTTCCGAGAAAAAAACATTCATTTCTAAATAGTAAGTAAATTGAATTGACATTTTTAATGCTTTGTGGTCGGGCTGTTCAAATCGTTCACTAAGTACTTTAAAGTTAATTTATTTAAAACACGACAGTGGTTCTTGTAACTAGAAGTGATAAGTATAGCCACATGACTCCAGTTCTTAAATCAGTTCCTAGGTGTCCTGTAACGTTTAAATTGGATTTTAAAATCCTCTGTTATTGGTTTAGCCTCCCTCTTTATTTTAGGGTTCTGATTTGTTCTTGATCTAATTTTTTTCTTCTTTTTTTGCTTTAGATTAATTTTGCTAGTTTATTAGATTTGAAGATTTTGAAAAGGGGATTTTCAATTGTTATTTTCATGTATCTATTTTATTTTTATGTTTTTGCCCATGGAAGATTTTTATTTTTTCCATTTCAATTTTAAATAGTTATAGTTATCAAATTCCTAAGTTGCACTTTATTTAGCCAAGGTCCTCCTCAATGACTCACATCATAAAGGCTTGGAAATAAATTTTTGCAGAGCAATAGTAATTCCTGTTTTGGATTTTTCAGCATGAGTCCTGGGAGGTGAACTTCTTAAAGTGTTCTTTTGGGTTTGAATTTTTGTGTGGTGGTATGCCATCATAGCAGTATGTTTTTATGATTTTTGAATATTGCGGCAACAGCTCCCCTTCAAGTCAGTGTCTTTTGAAGTTGTAAAAGCACAGAGAATTTCTACATTTTGAATTTTGTGGCAACACATTGTCTTCCAGCCATAGTGCTACTTTGAATTGTGGAAGTTCAACTTACAGTCTGAATGCGACCAGATTTTCAAAGTCCCAAATCAGGTCACTTAACACATAGGCTGACCAGATTGTCATGGCTCAAAAAAAGGACACAACTCATTAATCCAGAAAGTGTGCCAAATCTGGACGATACCATGTAGTATCTTGAACCTTGTGAAAATGCATATTAAATCAAAGTATTTGTGTTTCTGATGCCTAAAAATGGAATAAAATTGGACATTTTATTCAATTGAGGGATGTGATGCATAAAAACAGTATGTCTAGTCAGCCTAACTGCAATGCATCACCTAAAATTGGGTCTGTCCCAGTCAAACTAGGACATCTGGTCACCATAGTCAGTGCTTTTTGTGATGACAGCTTACTTCTCAAGTACAGCACCTTTTTGAATAGTGAATATTCACTTCTAGTCATAGAAAATTCTGAGTTTTGATTTTTGTGGCATAAGTTAGCTTTTTTGGGACTCTACAAGTTATATATATATATGTGTGTGTGTGTGTGTGTCTTTATATTTTTTGTGTGGTTACTTTGTTTAAACATTACTTTTTACATTTGAGTCACAGATCATATCCATACTATATTTTTAACTGTTGCATTTTTGCATTGTGCTCTTAAGTGGAAGTGGACATTTAATAATAGACTGAACTGAGCAAAATTACATAATAACTCAATGATCAACACATCTGTACTCATTTCCTGATTATTTGTACTTTTATTTACAATTTTTTTTATTGTCATTGGCCCAATATGAATGAATGTGAGGATGATAGCTAAGTGTGCCTTGTGATGGATTAGTATGCCATCCATAACTAATTCTTGCATACTACTTGATGCTGCCATGTAAGGCTCTGACTCCCATTCACTTACTGTTGAGCTGAGTAGTTTCTGCAAATGAATCAATAAATACAATTTTTTGAATAATGTAATTGGTTAATCTGCTTTGTCCTAAGCCTGTGTATGTATACACATTCTCAGTGCTTCAGTTTTCATCCAAGTCAAATACAACTAGAGCCAGTGGTACTGTTCTGTGAGTCCACAAAGGCACCCCAATATCCGTCTATCCAAAACAGCGATTTTAGACATTTGTTGAATCTAGTAAACCCAGTATGCTCACAGGAATGAAATGTGATACACGTTTTGTTTATGTTGCGTCTGTGTATCCCGGGAACCATGTAACCCTTGGGAGCCACAAGCTACCTCAAGACTTTACTTACATACACACCTACAAGTGTCTAGACATTTCCTGAATGCAATTTATTCTATGTGGATTGTTATTTTTAAATATTACTAATGACTTCTGCAGGAGCACCTTCTGCTTTTCATATTATGCTTAGAATGTAGAGTTCCTTTGAAATTTCCTTTTGAGATTTTGACTTATATATGATATGGTGGGGAAATACAGCTGATGTGAAGGAAATATCGGAGTTCATGTCCTGAATTGAATTTCATTAATTTCTTTTTCATATCATAATTTGTTTATTTCTAACAAACACCGTTACCCTATTGAATTTCATTATAATACTCGATTTTGGATATTTTGTCATAGCACAATTACTAAAAGTATAAATAAAAGTACAAGTATTTCGAGTAGACTAATTACATTTTCATTGTCTTATACTCTTTATCTGAACTACTTAATCCTATTTGGATATGCAGGAAATCAAATCCTGTCCCAATCCCTTTCTTCTCCTAGAAATAACATTTTCTTTTCAGCCTTATATATGGACTTATGTATAAGCACATTTAGCACATTACATTAGCCTAGATGCTGATGTCTAAGCAGAAGCTCCAGGTCCCTGCAACTGTGGATAATAAAGGAAGACTTCAGAAAATGGGAATATTAGGAACACCTGTTCAATTTCTCATTAATGCAATTATCTAATCAACCAATCACATGGCAGTTGCTTCAATACATTTAGGGGTGTGGTCCTGGTCAAGACAATCTCCTGAATTCCAAACTGAATGTCAGAATGGGAAAGAAAGGTGATTTAAGCAATTTTGAGCGTGGCATGGTTGTTGGTGCCAGACGGGCCGGTCTGAGTATTTTACAATCTGCTCAGTTACTGGGATTTTCACGCACAACCATTTCTAGGGTTTACAAAGAATGGTGTGAAAAGGGAAAAACATCCAGTATGCAGCAGTCCTGTGGGCGAAAATGCCTTGTTGATGCTAGAGGTCAGAGGAGAATGGGCTGACTGATTCAAGCTGATAGAAGAGCAACTTTGACAGAAATAACCACTCGTTACAACCGAGGTATGCAGCAAAGCATTTGTGAAGCCACAACCTTGAGGCAGATGGGCTACAACAGCAGAAGACCCCACCGGGTACCACTCATCTCCACTACAAATAGGAAAAAGAGGTTACAATTTGCACGAGCTCACCAAAACTGGACAGTTGAAGACTGGAAAAATGTTGCCTGGTCTGATGAGTCTCGATTTCTGTTGAGACATTCAAATGGTAGAGTCAGAATTTGGCGTAAACAGAATGAGAACATGGATCCATCATGCCTTGTTACCACTGTGCAGGCTGGTGGTGGTGGTGTAATGGTGTGGGGGATGTTTTCTTGACACACTTTAGGCCCCTTAGTGCCAATCGGGCATCGTTTAAATGCCACGGGATACCTGAGCATTGTTTCTGACCATATCCATCCCTTCATGACCACCATGTACCCATCCTCTGATGGCTACTTCCAGCAGGATAATGCACCATGTCACAAAGCTCGAATCATTTCAAATTGGTTTCTTGAACATGACAATGAGTTCACTGTACTAAAATGGCCCCCACAGTCACCAGATCTCAACCCATCTTTGGGATGTGGTGGAACGGGAGCTTCGTGCCCTGGATGTGCATCCCACAAATCTCCATCAACTGCAAGATGCTATCCTATCAATATGGGCCAACATTTCTAAAGAATGCTTTCAGCACCTTGTTGAATCAATGCCATGTAGAATTAAGGCAGTTCTGAAGGCGAAAGGGGGTCAAACACCGTATTAGTATGGTGTTCCTAATACTCCTTTAGGTGAGTGTATATGCAGTGATGGACCGACATTTAATCTTGAATGGCTGCTATTTTGTGCTTCTGATGGATTTCAGATCCCTAATTCAAGTATGTATTGTACAGTTTTTTTCTGTTAAATTTATTTTTGGTTATTACCTTTTTTATTGTGTTTGATTTTTCTTTTGTTTTGCAGGAGCCAAGATCCCCAAGATGTTTTGATATCATAGAAGGTCTTATGAATGTGGTTCCATTTCCCTGTAAATGATCATCATTTGTAATAGCCACATTATTATTTTAAAGTATATTAATATATATCATACCTTGGTAATAATTATAATAGAAAGAATAATAGAAAAGAAGGAAAATCTATACATGTTCTTTGTTGATTAAGTTGAAGCATTTGATAGAGTGAAATATGAGAAACTGTTAGAAACACCGGATAAACTAGATATACAGAGTCACATTAAAAGAATTATGGCCAGTTTGTTCTGGAAAAGAAAGGCAAAGATGAGGACAGGTCTAAGAGAAAAAAAGTGGATATTAAAAGAGGAGTTAGACTATCACCCCTACTGTTTAACATATGTAATGAATTTCTGATGAAAGAGACAATAAAAGAGAAGGAAGGAATAAAAGATAAGTGGAGAAGAAATTACAAACATACATTATGCAGGTGATGCTGTAATACTGACATCAGAAGTTGAGGATATGCAGAAGCTGGTAGAAGGGAACTATGGAGTGTGCAGGGAGTATGGGATTGAGTATGGCATGGGTAGTGCATTGCCATATTCCAGTCCAACACACCCACTTCCTCCTAGGGGGTTGAACACTAAACACTGCACACTAATGTCACACCAAACTCTCTTGTTTGCCAGCAAGAAACATTTTGCACTGTCAATCAGTTTTTAGAGGAAACCTCTGTCCCACTCCAGGTGTTTACCAGCTGTCTCTTTGTTCACTGATTTCTTTTATTTGTACACAAGTATTGCAAAAAAAAAACCTACTAGAATAAATCGTGTACTTGGCCTTATTAAACCTTGGATTTTCACTTTAATTTTATCTTTTTGTTAAGATTTAAGAATTGTGAGAAAGTAGTTTCAGTTTGGATTATGCATTACCAAACATGTCGAGACACAGTGCCCTTTTATCTTCCCTCAGTGCTGAAAATTAGATTTGCCTTATGGAATACTTGACCCTTTTCCCAAGAGGTTTTAAGGCTCTCGCCAACAGGATGTAAGAAAATCTGGTACAGTTCTTTCTAATCATTTTCAAAGTGTTGTAAGCTTAAGCATGTTTGGTTTTTTAATATAGTACTGACGCAGTTTCATGAAACATGCTGAATTCAAATTAAATTGGGCAAGTGCTCTTTCAATGGACCTTCAAAGGGCATTGACCAACCACTTTGATCTCATCCAATCTGTCAACTGACTCAGTGGGACATCAGATGACATGTAAATTCCAGGACTAAGGAAGGTCTAGCATACACAGCTTCATACCTAAAAAATTAAAACTGTAAACATTTTCAGTGTCTTGGTCCATTATGAAAAATATATGACTTTTTTTATTACAGTGCCTATAAAAAAATATTCACATGTTAGAAGTGTTCACATTTTATTATTATACAGTATTGAATCAAAGTGGATTTAATTTGCCTTTTTTGACATTGATCAACAGATAAAGACTATATAAATGTCAAAGTGAAAACAGATTTCAGCAAAGTGGTCTAAATTACAGGTAATCACAAATATTCAATGCACATTAATTGATCACATACGTTTTCACCCCCTACAAGTTAGTATTCAGTAGATGTACCTTTGGCAGCCATGACAGCCTTGAGTCTCTGTGGACAGATCTCTATCGGCTATGCCTATTGGACGCAGAAACTTTCTCCATTCTTCTTGTAAAACTGCTCAAGGTCTGTCACATTGCAAGGGGATCATGAGTGAAAAGTATTTTTCAAGCCCAAACACAAATTCTCAGTTGTACTGAGATCTTGACTCTGACCTAGCCACTCCACAACATTAACATTTTTGGTTTTAAACCTTTCCTGTGTAGCTTTGGTTTTATGTTTTAGCTCATTGTGTTGCTGGAAAACAAATCTTCTCCCTGGCACAGACATGTTGTAGACTGTATCAACTTTTCCTCTGTGTTTTTCCTGTGTTTTGGTGCATTCATTTATCCTACAGTATATCCTCACAAACCTTCCAGGGCCTGCTGCAGAGAAGCACACCAATGTTTGCCACATTTGTGCTTCACAGTGGGCAATAGAATGTTTTCGGTAATGTTCAGTGTTTGGCTGGTACCAAGCACTGTGTTCAGCCTGATGGCCAAAAAGTTCAATCTCCTTCCAGCTGACGTCAGAGTATCCTGGCAAGACCTAGCTGGGATGTCATGTGTATTTTTTTAATAGTGGCTTTCTCTTTTCAACTCTTAAACAAATCCGCTACTGGTGAAGCAGCCAGGCAACAGTTGTCACATGCACAGTCTCTCCAAACTCAGTCACTGTAGCTTGTAACACCTTCAGAGTTCTCATAGGCTTCTTGGTGGCCTCCTTCATCACTAGTCAGCAGCTTGTTCTAAGCGGATTTACAGCTCTGCCATACTCTTTCCATTTCTTAATACTTGACTTAAGTGAATTCCAAGGGATGTTGGATGGCTGGTGCTTTTCAATCTCCTTTACATGGAGCTGTTTGGAGTGCTCTTTTATCGTCATTGGGACACAATACAAATGCATCATGCCTTCCAGACACAGGAGCATTTAGACAACAGTCCATTGAAACCCCATGACTACAGGCAGGTGATCTTCATTTGACTAATTATGTGACTTTTAAAACAAATTTGCTGCTCCAGTGATGATTTAGGCGCATCATATTAAAGGAGGTGAAAACTCAGTCATCATCAGTCAGTCAGTCATTTTCCAACCTGCTATATCCTAACACATGGTCACGGGGGTCTTCTGGAGCCAATCCCAGCCAGTACAGGGCGCAAGGCAGGAACAAACCCCGAGCAGGGTGCCAGCCCACCGCAGAACACACACACACACACACACCAAGCACACATTAAGGACAATTTAGAATCACCAATGCACCTAACCTGCATGTCTTTGGACTGTGAGAGGAAACTGGAGCACCCTGAGGAAACCCACGCAGACACGGGGAGAACATGCAAACTCCACGCAAGGAGGAAATGGGAAGCGAACCCAGGTTTCCTTACTGCGAGGCAGCAGCGCTACCACTACCGTGCCACCCTAGGGTGACTACTTATGCAATCAGTTATGTTGTGTTTTATATTTTAATTAATTTAGACCAGAGATCTCTGCATAGATCTATTTTAATTTTGATATTGAAGAGCTGCTTTCTTTTTTCAGTGTATAACAAGACGAATTCAATACTGTATAACAATAAAATGTGAAAACTTCCATGTGGTTGAATAATTTTATAGGCACTCAATAGTGGTCCAATAAATGAATGCTTTGACTGGATCATGAAACACATTTTCCAATGGAAGGACTAGAGCCCAAGCCAAATTACTATTTTTTTTTGTTCTTTATTTCGCCTTATACAATTGTTCTTATTAGGAATTTGTTAGTTTTCGCATACCCCTTGGGGTCAGAGCGCAGGGTCAGCCATTGTACAGCACCCCTGGAGTAACTGAAGGTTAAGGGTCTTGCTCAAGGGCCCAGCGGAGTAGGATCTCTTTTGGCAGTGACGGGGATTTGAACCGGCAACCTTCGGGATACCAGCGCAGATCCTTAGCATTTGCATATATGCAGTTTTGCAGAATTTGGAAATATATGAAGAATTTTATTATAGTGTTTAGTATGTCTAATGCTGGTACAGATTAAGAAACTCAAATTTGACCTTCAACATTAGGAATGAAAGGGTCTAATCTAATCTCTTACATGCTAATGGACAGATTGATCAATCATTTAAGATACTCTTGTACAAATTTAAGGTATTGAATCGCTTTATTAAAGATACAATTAAGGATTGTGTTTACTATATAAGATAGTACATATCTGTTTACCATACTTATTTTAGACATATTTTAAAACCTGTTACAGGATGCAATTTCTTTAGTGAAATATGGAAAGGGCATTACAATGGAAGAATAATGCAAATCTGTCCTAAAATGCCCAATGTACTACTCCATTTTTAAATGACTGAAAAGTTAAAATGAATGATGCATTCAACATCAAAGAAGTAAACCTTTTACACATTAAATAATTTATTATTTAGAAAATCTGATTTAAAAAATGCACATTACAAATTATATTATATATGGAAATGGTATAATGAAGCTGCAGTATGTAATGTGTTTCAAAGAAAAAAATTTAAGAGGATGAATGCGATTCGCTGTCTAAAATGTATTCCCACCCAGATAAACACAAAGAGGAATGTAGAGCTTAAAATAAAGAGGCATATCTCCTTTCTAATGATTGGCCAGCAGTAAAAAATTGAGTTGGCTAACTAAAAATGACTGATGACTACCATTCCCCTATTAAATCATCAAGTTTACATTTTTTTCTCATTTTTGTTTCTGAGGCAGGAAGTAGGATTAAATATTTGGCATAGTGGAAGCGGGAAGAGGGATGGCATTTTGTCCGATGGCAGAATGCATTTAGAAGTTTGTCGGAGGCTGGAGGAGAGATGATGTTTAGATGCAGGTGGAAGGATGGAGTTTTGCCAGAGGGAGGAGGATGACCTGAGATGCACACTGTACACTAACTGATGTATGTGGGGAACTGGAAAAGATGCAGTTACATCTCACCTCCATATTTCTCGCAACTGGTAATTTGCCATTGTGGTACATGGCCGGCTGTTCATCCTGGCCAATACCCCCAGGCCACCAGATGGAGCCCTCCTTGCAGCATGGAGATGCCCCGAATGCCAGCAGGGAATTATGGACAGTGGACTTGTAATGCACAGCCCTGCTGGATACCACGGGGGCCGCCAGGAGTCGCTGCAGGGAGGCCCAGGGACTATTTTCCCCACACCCCAGAAGTATGTCCCAGCCACATGGACAGAAGAAATGACGTGCTTCCGGGATGAAGAAAAGGAGTTTTTACCTGGCCCGGAAGTGATAGAAAGTCACATGGACTGAGGGACAAACACTTCCGGGTCAAGGACTATAAAGGACTCTGGGAAATCCCAGACGGACGAGCTGAGTTGGGAGGCAGGGTGGCTAAGCGTCTGGGAGATTGGAGGATTGTTTATTTGATTGTTTATTTGTTATATGAGAATTGTGGAGAGGAGCGTGCTTTGTGCACTTATTTATAATAATAAATATTATTGTTGGACTTTTACCTGGTGTCTGATGAGTGGTCTGAGGGTTCAAGGAGTCAAGAGGACCTTAATCTGTCACACCATATTATTCATACAAGCCTACATAAAGTATATGTCCACCTTTTTTAGTAAAGTCTCCCTGTGAGCTTGTTCAAAATAAGCAACAAGAGTCTAAATCCTGAATAGACATTAAATGAAAAAAGTGAATCTCCAACTCCACTGGAAAGGCAGTTTTCTATTAATGCCAGTATTTAATGGGTGTGGGCAGGACCCATGCTTGTGCATAAGAAACAACATGAGGAGAACTGGCAGTGCAGAATGCATGCATCCACCTTAACATGTACGTACAAGCTAGTAATGGTCCAATACAGTGGCAACTGTAGTATAAACATGACAGTTTTTCCAGGATGTATTTTTTTACATTATTGATAATTAAACTCACTAGTATGGCTTGGTGTCTAGACTTTATACTACAAGGCTACAACTTTAGTCTGCACCTCTAAGTCACTGTGTAACACTTAAGACTGTGCCCCAGTTACATTAATAATTGTAATACAACCAAATTCTTATAAAGCACCCTGAGGTGATATTTGCTATAGAACTGCATAATGTAAAGTTTATTTATGTTGTATAATTATTTTAATAAATATCCTGAAAACAATGCTCCTGGGGGGGCACCCACAATGAAAGATCTAGATTGCACTCTTTTCATTTGGATGAAACAATTAATACCTAATAATTCTTAGCAAAGGAAAAGGCTAATTCAGGATTAATTGCACTATTCTGGTTCATTCTTATACTTCATAGTCCGAATATGTGTGTAATTTTTTTTACCATTTCAAGGTTATAATTAATACGTTTTATGTTGCTAATTGTCTAAAATTACCTTAGCATGGCCATTCCTCTGAGTTCACTTCAAACATAGATGTACATATTTTTATTTATTTCAGTCTAATGGAGCAATTAAATAGTTTAAAAAATGTATCATAAAAGTGAAAATAAATAAAGTAAATTACCAAGTGACCAGCTGGCACACATCTGTCAGATGTTAAATTTGAAGTTTAAGGTCACAGTTTATACTCTTTGAATTTTACATTATAATGTAGTTTTTTTGCCACCTGGCCTTAGATCACATTAAACAGATGTTGTATAGTATGTTGTTCTTTTATTTTTTTATATTAAGTAACAATCAATGTGCATTGCATTTGACAATATGTGAAGCTTTCTGAGGCCATCAATTACAAACAGTACTACACTGAAATAACTTGAATTGAAGTGAGCAAGGCAGTGGTTCACACCGAATTCCGTCCCCGGTAATACCGTTGTGGATTTTGCATGTTTTAATTGTGTCTGGATAGGTTTTACTCCAGATACTCAAATTATCCTTCTAAATCCTATCAACATTCAAGTTAGGTTAATTGGTGACTGTAAATTGGCTCCAAATGAATGAGTGTGGATGAACGTGAATGTGTCCTGTAATGGACAACTTTCCTGCCCCTTGTACGTTTAGGACCAAAATTAATGATTGTAACAATTGAGCAGCATATTCAAATCAAATTAGGTAGCTTTACTACTTTATAGTACTTGGATACTGATTTGATTTCTTGATGTAGCACCTTCCATGTGGAGTTTTGTATTTTGTCTGTATTTATATCGCTGTTGTATTTCATTGATTATCAGATCTAAACTGGCTGAGCATGAGAAAGTTTGATTGTACCCCAAGACAACCTAGTATCCCCATTAAAGGTAATTCCTGCCTTACATTTGTTGCTAATAGTACAGGGTTCAGACCTGCAGGTGCAAAAATAAATCATTAATGTGTACAGTGGAATGATTGAAATATGCAGTTGGATAGATGTTGTAATGAACAGCAGAATTACTTTCCATTTTTCCTTTTAGGGTAAACTAGAAGAATCATCAAGTTTGTCAGCTGAATCCGTACCATGCACACAGCTTTTATATTTCGCCACATTAAAATAACAAACCCTAATTGAAACAACGTAACCTTTCCTTAATATTTTACCCCAATATAGGTGGTATGGGTTAATAGACTAGTGAGAAACAATGGATAGTTAGACGGATGGAAGTCGAGCAGGAAGCCTAATGGAGCAGTGGTTTGGCTCCACACAGCTTTAACAGATGTGATTTCAACCCAAGGCCAAATCATTGTCTGTAAAGACTTTACTCATTTCCCTTGTTAGCTTATAGGTTATTTTTCTTTTACAGTCCAAAGATGTGCATGATAAGATGACAGGAGACTCTAAACTGGCCATGTGTAGGTGTATGCATGTATGTGCCATATGATGAACTGGCACCACATGCAGAATTAGTACTTGTTTTACATGCAGTGCTGGCGGGATAGGCATCTTCTTACACAACTTTAAATGGGGTAACACAAATACAGAAGTTATACTTGTCAAGCAGTGTGACACTGTTAATTTAATTTTTGAATTTATTTCCCAATTGTTATACCCTTAGAAAATTAATTAATGTGATTATTTTATTTGTGAAATGAACATGCTCTTTTCTTTAGTTTTAATATGTTTTTATTCATGTGTATCAGTTTTGCAATATTTCATATAATTGCTGTGAATGTATTGTTACAGAACAGTCGATACTACAATGAGATCATTCAGTTCAGTGGTGCAGAGCTGAGTTTTCCATTGGTTGCCTACGACTACAAAGATGCAGCTTCTAAATATTAAGCTGGGCTTTTGTCATTCCACAGGACTTTGTTTTTAAGGATAATGACAGGGTTTACTACAGGCACATTTTATTACATACAGCTGGCAGGCTCACGCTGAACTGTGAAGCTGAAACACAGTTAGTCAGCCACCCTGAACTGGAGTAGCTGGATTGAAGAATGTATGCATAAGTAAAAAGAAAATACAACACTATGCGTTTTAAATAACATTATTCTGGAATAAAATTATGTGAGTAGTTACTTACATAGTAAAAATAGTTAAAAGAAATTTTTATGCTCACTGCTGTTTCAGTATTGAATAAGGCTAGTGTAAAAATGTTAGGAACAAATGTCATGAATATATCTGGATGAAGTATTGTAGTTACCTAAAATGTTTTAAAATATGTTTTGTTTTTGTTTGTCACTATTAGACAAGTCCCTCAAGCTAAATATAATTGACAATAATTTTTCTATTTAATTTCTGTTGTTTTTAATCTTGACACTCTGTATTGGATAAGCAGGTTTGTTATAACAAAAAGTTCATAAATACAGTAAAGTCTGAAAAGAAATTCTTCATATGCTCAGTTGGTTTCAGACCAAAGTGTGTGTGCATATTTATTTGCATACTTTTTTTCCCCTGGAGAAATCTATCTATCTATCTATCTATCTATCTATCTATCTATCTATCTATCTATCTAT
>JANRMT010062842.1:2534185-2550265 GCA_026402145.1 Polypterus bichir lapradei | reverse complement strand
AGATAGATAGATAGATAGATAGATAGATAGATAGATAGATAGATAGACACTATGGTCTGAACACATGCCAGAATGACAAAAAAGGAAAAAAAATTACTAAGAAAAACTTCTGAGAGGACAGCTACAGTCCCAGTGAGGCATTATGCAGGAGTATTACTGTTAGAATAAAGGAGCCTCTGTAGCATTACCTGACACAATTCTGGCTGAACGTCTTCAGTGTTAGTGTGTCAGAAAGAAGATGTGCAGCATTGTTGATAATGGAACTCCATTTTGTTTTGATTCTCTCCTTCACTACAACTCTAGGAGGTCCAGAGTTCATCTCATAACTAAGCCTGCCTTCTTAATTAGATTGATGATTTGGTGGGCTTCTCTTGAAGTGATCTTACCAGCTGAGTACACCACAGCATAGAAAATTGCACTGGCCATCTCAGAGCTGTAGAATATGTAAAGGATGTCATTTCCCACATCCAAAGAATGCAGTCTCCTAAGAAAAAAAAACCTTTTCTGCTCTTTCTTATAGTTCCTCTGTGTTCTGAGACTAGTCCAACCTGCAATTAATGTGGACCATCTCTAAATCTGCTCCCTGAAAACTTACTGGCTGTTTGGAGCAGTGAAAGTCAATAACCAGTTCTTTGGTTTTACTGACGTTAAGATGAAGACAATTCTCTTTGCATCAAGAAACAAAGTTCCCCACCTTACTTCTAAACTCTGCATCATTCACCTTATCAATACATCTTAAGTGTTATATTTTTAGTTTGAGGTGCACAGAGTAAAGAGAAAAAGTGACAGGACTATTCCTTACGGTGCTCTGAAGTTGCTTACATCCATATCAAAGACACAGATACTCTTGAAGATCTTCATGATGTGCAAAAGTAAGTGTAACTGGCTTGCAGTCATAGGTGAAGAGGTACCTGTCCTCTTTGGAACTGAAACAATGCACTAACACTTTCTGGAGCTTTAGGGACAGAATGAACAGGTAACTTAGAATTCCACAAACCTGGTCAGCATGGGCCTTAACTACTCAAGGACTGACTCCATCTGGTCTCATGGCTTTTCCTGTATGTGGCTTCATCAGTTATTGCCTCACTTGGTCTTCAGTTACAGACAGCTCATACTGATGGTCAGAGGTGGACTTGTCATTGCCCATTCCAGTTGAAATGGTAGGAGTTGAGGTAGTACAGATGGTGTGGGGGTTTGGGGCGTGGGGCTAGTCATTGGGAAAAGGTGGCTGTGGGAGTGAAATTCTATTAAAAAATGGTTCATGACAATAGCTTTGTCAACATACTACGTTTGTCTAGCACCTGAGCCCTGGATTACTTGATTCCAGTAATTATACCCAGTCCATTCTGAGTGTGTTTGTTTTCCATTTTAGCTTTGTAAGCTTTCTTTCCTTCACTCAGTTTTTTTCTTCAGAACCTTTTGTGCATCCTTCAGAGACTGTTTGTCACCAGATTCAGGAGACTTTCTAGTTCTTTAGTAATCCTGGGCTTACTGTATATGTCATGAATAAACCAAAGATTGAGTGCCAGTCAACAGCAGGACACACTAATTCTGTGGGAGTTCCTACTTGTGATATTTCACTTTCTTATTTGTATATATATGCAGCTTCATTAAGACTTTTGAGAGAAACACAGGGCCATGGATGATTTTTTACCTGGGCTGCAAAAAAGCAATTAAAAACACAGTTGAATTTTTTAACAAAAATAAAGGGCAGGCTAAACACACTAAAAGTGTATTGCATTACTTCAAATAGAGTTTGACCTCCAAAACACTATTTCTGGCAGACCAGATTTTTTTATATTATTTTTTAAGGTAGCGTTGCTTTTATGAATTGTCTGACTAGGAGCTCACACTTCTAAGGGCAATCACGTAATATTTCCAACTGAGAAACTAGTATTTCTAAACTGTCCAACTGCTTGTGAACACAGCTTAATATACGTTTTTAATAGAGTGGCCAAACAGCCTAACACCATATCTGTACACTGAATGATGGGAGTAAACCTGGAGTCAAAAGAACAAATTAACTAGTCATACAGGAGCCTTGCAACTCATACACTTCTGTTCATTCTAGACCGGGGTCTCCAACACGTCGCTCGCGAGCTACCAGTAGCTCACAACCCCTTTCCAAGTAGATCGCCAAAGGGTTAATGAATCCTACATAAATTTGAAAACTTAATTAGTCAAATTAGGGGTGGGCGATCTTTCCAAAAAATCATATCACGATCCTTTAACACAAAATCATGGTGCACGATCTGAACTGCAATCTCAATGTGTCATACACTTAATAGAATATCCGGACTCAAAATCATCAAGACCTAAGTAACATTTTATTTTAAATATCAAAGTTGAATTCAATTGTTCTCTCGTTCGCTAGCTAAGTGAAGTTAAGGAACACGCCCCGAAGCTGGAGAGGAAGGCCCTTCCCCTCGGCCCACTGCGTGTTCCTCAGATTCACGCAAATAAATCGGTACCGCAAGTGAACTATGACACATAGCGAAATGAGAGAAGTCACAAAATCAACCGGAAAGGTCAAGCAAATTATAGAAAAATACCCGATCTAAATCCGTTAAGTAGTTCTCTCATGAAAAGTGGACAGACATACAGACATTAGATTTTATATATTATATATTAGTAAACCTTCAAAATAATGTGCAGTTAAAGTCTCAACAGCATTCTCAGAATTTCTGGAGCTTAGTAGAGCCATATAACTATAAGAATCTTCACCAAGCAGCTCTGAAAATGTCTGCTTTTTTTGGATCTACATAACTCTGTGAGTCTGCCTTTTCTGACATAAATGTAATGAAATCAAAGTTCAGAACAAGACTGACAGACGAACATTGAAATGACTCCAGAAGAGTGAACCTAAGTGGCTACACTCCACCATACACCTCTCTTGTTGACACCATGCAGTGCCAGTCATCTCACGAACTAAAAAACACATCACACATGCAACTGGACATGCGAATAAAGTGAAACAGTGACATGTAACAAAATGACAAATGAATAAGTAATATCTGTGTATTTGTAATTGCATTGTTTTATTTTAACAGCATTCATGTTTTAATTCAATAATGTGAGACACACTAGGAAATGCATACAGACATACAAAATGCACTTGCAGGTGAACTGAATATTTTTTGCGATGTTTTAATGCAGAATGTGAGTTGTGAACACCAACATTTTGTTAATTTTCAGGCAAAACAAGCTTATTCAGTTTGTTTTGGTTTAAATAAGCTATGAGAATAAATGTTAGAAAACATGAGTAGCTCTCGGCCATTTTCATTTTGTAAAAGTAGCTCTCAGGGGAAAAACGGTTGGAGACCCCTGCTCTAGACTGTATTTATTGCTTTTTATATTCCACCTCTGTTCATTCAAGATTGCTATTTAGTGCTTTTTATATTCAGCCTTGTCACCAAAAAAGAACAGCTGTATTCAAATAAGATGGAACCCTCACCAAGTCTATTTACATTTCTGGATATCTAGCTGCCCGGGCCATTAGCAATCTCTGCAGGAACAGCAGTTCATTACACGTTTGGGAATAGAAGCTTACATTCTTCGCCTCTGTGAGTGTCTCTTTTATGACTATAATTGAGTCCTGCTAACATTAAAGCTTTCCATTCATACCCATCTTCTCTTATAAAAATACTATAGGGTTTTGGGTCAGTTAAAACTACTGTATATTGAAAAAGAAAATAAAATTTTCAACCTAAAAAGAAATTGTCATGAAGAAACATTAAATTCAATAAATAATCCTGCATAGTTAGCAAATCCATTCACATACACTCTTGCTGTGCAATTTTGGTTTCTTTTAAATATTTTTGATAAAATATATTGCAGTTTAGGAGCACTTATATAATTTGCTCAAGACCAGATTGTAAGATATTTCCTTACATTATTTTTTCTTTTATAAAAAATATGATTGTAATTCTTCTGCAAAAAAAAAGTTTCATTTTTTTACACTTTCTTTTTCTTGCCAGTATCAAAGGGAACTGTTTGTTATTAATTAGAAGACACATTTATGTTTTCTGATGGAGGGCCAGTTTAGAGTTGCCCCTCAGCCTAATGGTATCAGAAAAAGAAAGTAAGAGGTGGAAAACTTCTTCCAGGTGACACTCTGCCATTGCTTATTAAAATATAATCCATCCATCCATTATCTAACCCGCTATATCCTAACTACAGGGTCACGGGGGTCTGCTGGAGCCAATCCCAGCCAACACAGGGTGCCAGGCAGGAAACAAACACCGGGCAGTGTGCCAGCCCACCGCAGATATTGAAACATGTTTTTCAAAATATGAAAATATATTTCTTTATGTATTTTAAAATACTGAGAATAAATTATGGTAAGATACATTTTAGAAAACGATCATAATATACTTTTAAATATACTGTAAATGCTAGTTGCACTGTGCAATATATTTTAGAGTTTATATACATGTCATTTTTTTAAATAATGCAGTATATTTTAACATATATTAACCTGGCATTGAAAATCTCCTCCATCTCATAAATGCTGTTTACGCTATTGAGACACATTGCATGTTAAACGGCTCTGTTCTACAATACAAATCCATTAGGCCAGGGATGTCAAACTCCAGTCCTGGAGTGCCGCAGTGGCAGCAGGTTTTCATTCTTACCATCTTCTTAAGTAGTGACCAGTTTTTGCTGCTGATTACTTCTTTTGATTACCTTGACTCAGGACCCATAGTTGTTTCTTTTTCCTTAATTAGCAGTCAAACAATAATAAGACACAAAACAGGCCGCCATATGACCAGCTCACCTGTGCCCATCACGAAATATCTGAAAATAAAGAAAGGTGAAGTTCTCAGTAAGGCTGATTTCCGAGGTTACCAAAACATTATGATGGCATTCTTAGAAAAAGCACTAAAGCAACAGTTTTGGAAATGTGTGCTGTGACAGCATGAGAGCAGCAACAAGCCATGGAATTAAATAACGGGTTTAATTAACAGCAAGAATCGGCTTCTCATTAAGAAAGTGATTGGAGTGAAATTGGTTGGAGTTTGAAGCCCCAGTTTAGCTGGTCATCTGTTGGTTTCTTCATTTCTGTTCGGCTCTCATTTAATAAAGAAAGGAATCATTTAAGAGGACGGAATCCTTAAAAACATTAAACTGAAGGAAAAAGGAGTTAATTAGCAGTGAAAACTGGTCACTGATTAGGAAACGGGTTAGAATGAAAACCTGTAGCCACTGCGGCCCTCCAGGCCTGGAATTTGACACCCCTGCATTAGGCAACAAAGGTGGCTTCCTAGGGTGTCGTCATCTGAGAGGCGTGTACTCTAGACACTGAGGGGGACCCCCCAGACCCCAAACAAATCATAGCAGTCTAATAAAGCCTATCTGCTATCTGCTATGGACAACAACATCCACCCCGCCTGGTCTATTATTAAGAGAGCACAAGTAACTAATAAAGTTATAAGTGGAACCCTATGTATGTGAATGGAGTGAGAGACTTGAACAACTTTTAGTGAGTTACAAGGAGTTCAAATAAATTAGAATAATTAGGAAGGCTGGGTTCAGCTTTTACTAGGCAAAAAATAGGATATGAATGATCTGCCTATGATCTGGACACACAATATTTTTGTTTTACACACAATTTATTTGAAAAAATGGTTGTTGCAATATATGAAAATAAATATATGTCACCTTATATTTCAGATGTAATTGTAAATTATATATTGGAACTGCATATACTGTATGTTATTGTGAAACACATATATTACATTGAAAGATAGGTCCACATATTTTTGGATATATTCCAGTTTTTAGAATTGTTAAAAAGTTAAAAAGCAATTCTCTGGTAATCAGTAGGAGTATGAGAACATATAACAAACTCAGTAGACACCACCAACACAAACCTGAGCAACAGTCCAAACAGTGAGAGGACAGATGGAAAATTTAACTAAATGTACAGCATAGGAGAGAGCCTCAGTTATATTTTCAGTTCTTTAAAACATTGAACTGACTCTTTAAATACTACCAATAATCCTTTTTTATGCCTACTTACAATTTTTGGGGATAAACTCTAAGATACAGGGACACATTTAATAAACGTTCTTTTGAAATGTTACTGATGTATCATCATTGAGTAACACAATTACAATTTTCTGTAAATGGTTTCATTATGAGTTTTGGTAAGATAATTGCTTATATTTATTTTATTTAACAATTACATCAGATTTGTTTGCATGAGTGTTTCATTTTCTGGTCCTGTGAATCCCCAGATACCTTATCACCTCACAGATATTTATAATTTTATGCATGACTGCATTTTAAGACAATTTTAGCCATTTACATTTCTGAGCTCAACCTTTAACAGTATAAACAGACTTTTGGAATGTAAATTACAGCAAAGAAAATTTTCAGATGAGAAAATAAAGGAAGCAAAATAAACTACATTTTCTTTTTATTTAACTGCTGGAGATTCAAAAAAGAACATAACAATATGGATATTCATTATAACATAAAACTATGTTTTAAAAGTAAGAAATTTCAAAATGAACATCATTCTCTGTCAGAGTTGTGTTTTTGGAACCTGTGATATTTCAGTGTAAGTGACCACAAATACCTGTTAAAGAAGTTACATAAACAAATGTCCTTTTACATTACACTTTTACTATGTGCTTTACATTTGACTTTACACATGACAAGATGATATGTTTGTTTTTAGGGCATAAATCACATCACTAATGAATTTTGAAGAAAGAGGACACAGGCTTTATGTGTTCTTTTGCAGGTTAAGTCATTTTCACACAAAACTTCAGTATGCGTTACTATAAAGATCCTACTGTCTCAGAAGAAAGGCTGATCAAAAATGACTGAGATGTAGTCTGGCAAAGGAAGGATCAAAATTGTGAGATCTAAAAGGATGAACAAAGGGGAAAGACAAAAACCAGACACCAGGAGCAAAATAAAGTAGGAACCAGAAACATAAACCCAGCACTGGGGCCTACTTGAATAAGAAGCTAACTACACAGAAGGAAAGTTGTTTGACCATGGGATAATCAGCATCATGATCATAGTATAGAGGTAGTCCACAGGTTACGGACATCCGACCTACAACTTACGAACGAGGACGCAGCTGCGACACATGCGCCTCAGTAACTGCCGTTCCATCATCTTTGGCCTGGGGATGCTGCAAGTGGTGGCTGAAGGGGGGAAATTTCGCTGCTCGTGCAGTGTAGTGTCCCTTGGGCGGCTCCCGGCGGCAAGCGGTGATCCGTGGTCCATAGTCACTGGGGCCACAGCTATCGCTCGTGTGCAGGACGATGGTTCGCTGCCCACCCACTACGTCGCCGCAGCTCCTGCTCCTGACTGGACGTAGGCTGGATGGAGTGGAGGGGGCGTTTCACTGCCTGCCCAGCACATATGGCTGGTAATGCTGCAAGCAGTGACCTGATTGTGGCTGAACGGAGGCCACTGAGGGTGAATGGGGCGGCAGGGGTAGCATTGTAGTGTACCTCGGATGGCTGCCTGTTGAGTTGGGGTTGGGCGATTCACTACCCGCCTTTGGTCGCACCGTGTTCATTCTCGGTGGGCAGAGGCTGCAGGCAGCATATTGTAGTGGAGGTGACTGTGTGGTGGGCGAGTGATGAAGCCCCCCCCTCGTCGCCACCAGTCATTCTCAATAGCAAGCCTGCTTGTACTGTTACGTACATAGCAGGAAGTTGTCTCTAGTCAGTACATCAGACGTGTTGATGACTGGTGCCTTCCTGCTGTGATAGCGTGTATAGCGCTGTGCAGAAGAGCTCATTTTAACCTTTTGTCTACACCTTTCAAGAATGTCTCTGAAAGACAAATGTGATGCAAGTGCTGGTGATACAGTATAGAAGAGAAAAACCATCACCATTGAAAATAAAGTAGAAACAATAAAAAGGTCAGAAAGGGGTGAAACTCCATCATTCATTGGCAGAGCACTCGGTTATAGTCGGTCAACAATAGCATTTATTAAAATAATGTACCTGTTCCGACTTACATACAAATTCAACTTAAGTACAAACCTACAGTCCCTATCTCGTACGTAACCTGGGGACTGCCTGTATATTTATTGTGGACCACCCAGGCTAGTACTGCCACCTGAATCCGACACAGGCAAGTGTGGGACACAAGTTCAAGGCACACACTGATTTTTAATTTTCTTTTTTACCTCGTGGGAAACGCCTTCCCACGTTTCACACAAGTACAACACAGTCTCAGCACAAGCACAGCACACAAACACTTCTTTTCCGTCTCTTTCTGTTCTTTCTCCTCCACTCTTCTGGTCAAGCTTTGTCTTCCTCCTTCCAACTCTGGCTCCCTGAGTAGTGGCTGCTGGCTCCTTTTATAAGTGCTCCAGGTGCTTGATGATTCATTTCAGGCAGCACTTCTGGGTGTGGCGGAAGAGCTCCTGCTGCAGCACCCCCTGGCAGTGCCTACGGATCCCAACAGGGCTGCACCAAACTCCAACTCCCATGAAGCCCTGTGGGAATCTGAGGCACCGCTGAAACCCAGGGGGGTTGCCATCTAGCGTCCCAGGGAAGGTAACACTCTGGCCATGTTTGCTTCCCCCGTCCTCCCAATGTGGAGGCGCCGGCCACACGCTACAATATACTGTTATAACCCTGTCAGTTGAGGTCTTATAACATCTCCTGAAAAAAAAAATGTAATTCTCAGGTGAATAAAACATACAATTCACAAAATTTCACTTATGAAAATGTGTGTTAATACAACACAACCCCTTTATCATCCTCTGTCAACAAAAAGAGCTGATTGCAAATAGTAGATGCAGTAAGAGAAAGATGAACATACATGTATTGTATCCACTAGTGAATCATGCAAATAAGTACATTTTATAATAATGGAAATGTATTTTAAAAACTACCGACACAACGCACAAAGAGTGGAGACCTGCTGCAGTAGAGAGAGAGACCTCTGGCCAAGGCTTACAGTATCAAGATAAAAATGCAGTCTCTTGCAATGTTGGGGGAATCATCCGACCGAGATTCAGAGCATACGAAAGAAGAGGAAAAGGACTAGGCCACTCATGTTTATGGATGCCTGTGTGTCCCCTCACCAAATGTATCCTGTCTGAAATCCAAAATGACTTCCTCAAGTAAGTCACTAATGGGTTCTTCTATTACTTAAATTAGGAATAATTGCTGTCCAGTCAGAAGTGCATGTGGATTTGAATTTGGCAGGTGATTTACCAGGTTTGGACATAAAATTCAATATATACTAAATGTTAATATACTGTACATAGGAGTGTGGCAGTCTCTGTGAAGATGCATGGCATGGTATTTGTGTTTTGGGAGGTCCTTTATTAATTACACAGAACAAATAATTTAATGCTTCATTCAGACACAATGATATAAAACAGGAAGGCACAGATACCTCCAGACTTTTCTCTGACACCTCCAAATCCTCCTAAATCTCCTACCACTCCAGTACACAGAGCCTCCTCTTCCTCATGATGGAGCATTAGGACTAGGTTTCAGGTTTTTGTTATTTATTGTAACACAGAAAGATTGATTTAAAAAGAGAAGTTAATCATAGGAGTTTATATACAACCCCTAAAACATGAGTAAATGAAGAGAAAGAAAAAATGCTACTTTTATCTGACTCCACAACAGAAATACTAAATGTTTTTTTCTACTTGCTCTCCAAACAAATCTGGAGAGGTTTACCAGGTCAGTCCACATTCAGGTCATTCACTTTATTGACTAGAATTAAAAACCGGTTCACTTAAATCAAACACATTTGCTTTCATACAATGATTCAAATTTGTGTTTCCCCAATACTTATAAAAAAGCTTTGCTGTGTGGCCACCATGCAACACCACCAACATTTATGTCAAAATGATGTTTACTGTGGGAGGTTTCTCAAAAGCTACTGTTGGCTATTTAATACTTGATAATTATCTTTCTATGTTTCTCTGTACGCGTAGTTCACCATAGTCATGTGACCAGGCCCAGTTCTAGAGGCAAAGTTGCCATTGTGCCATTTAATTTCAGCCTCCCCCTCTCTCGTTTTCTAAACCAGTGTATTGAAAATTAAAAATATTCGCAATTTCCTTGTCAAAAAAAATTAAAGAAAATTTCTTCGTAGGTAGAAGAAAACTTGACTTACGCATTTAATGAAATGGCAACAAGTTTAATTAATTCATCAGTAAATGATGAATATAAAGCGAGTGCCAATTATAGTCTTAATTTTCTTAAAAAAGACGTTGCCTCATATTCTCGCAAATACAAAATTTAGCAAAAGTCTATTTCTTCACATCACACCTGTGAAAGATATTTATAGGAAAAAAAATATGAATATGTAGTAAAACAATTTGAAAAGTAAGCATTTATTATTAAATTACATGTATTATAATTATTCCACTAAATAAAATATTAAATTAAAATTGCAATCTCCTCGCTTTCTTACTTGCAAGTTCATCAATAATGCCATCTAAGTTAATTTCTTCTGACAAATCTTTCTCTATTGCAATTAAACCTAAATTACTCAATCTTTCTTGGCACATCAACGATCTTAAGTAAGATTGAATTATTTTTAGTTTAGAGAAACGTCTTTCACCTGTTGCAACTGTGACTGGCAGGTTAAATATATTCTTAAGGCTACAGAAAAGTTGGAAAATGATGAAATTAAATTATTTGCTTCCATAAATTCAAAATTTTTTAAAGAATCAGTAATATCATCATTAATGATTTTGTACATCATTAATTCATTATAAAAGTCATCAGCATCAACATCCCTAGATATTGAATCGCCATTAGAAACTTGTAAGGAAATATCAAAATCTGCACAAGATTTTTTTAAGTCATCTTCGGACATATTCCTGAATTCACTTAGAAATTTAAATAGTGTGTTACATTCGTTTAAGGAGTTAAACCTTTCTTGAATGGAATTCAAAGCAGTATCCACAATTGTTCAGTAAAATTCAACTTTAAATAATAATTTTGATCTTTGAATGATCAGTGCATTCATAATCGAAAAGACAAACTTTCGTTCTGTGCCTTTTAAAGGGAAATTCTATGTTAATATCAAGAATAGTCGCTAAAGCTGCGGCATCATTAATATATTTGTTAAAGGCCACTTCAGAGCTAGATGAATTTAGGAAATTGATAATTTTATTGAGTAGCTTGACGGATTCATTAATTGTTGACTTAGGAGATTGTAGCAGTTTACTAGCGACATTAATATTTGTAAGGATATCATCCCATATCAAAATTGAACAAATAAACTTAAAAGTGGACACATTGCCCAGTAAAGAATTTGCTGCAACTTTAGTTTTTATATATCTGGAGTCATCGTCTATTTGCATATTTAAACTTTTTATTACCTCCTTTAATTGCAAATTTAGAGGTCTTTGCACGACCGGCAGAACCGGGCCTGCATGTGACAACCAAAACCAATGCTATGGACATAATAAATATGCCATTAGATGGTTCCGTTTGGCAATTTGACAGTCACAAGAATTTAAACTAAATATAATCATTTCTAATGCTTTTTGAGAATTGTAGTGGCACCAGGTTTTGGTCCATGGAACTACGATGAGTTTACATAACATGGCAATAAACAAAAAGTTAAATATTGACAGTTGCCATCCATATTTATTTTTCTCTCCTTATGTTTTGAAAATAGAGACTTATATTATTTATGGGAAGGATAATATGGCAAGAAAACAATATTTATGAGAATATCAAGTGGTTATGTAGATGAGCATCTCTGTAGAATGTTTTTAAGATCTCATGGAGTCCACACCTTGATTGCATGATGCTGTTCAAGTAGACAAAGATGGATGCAATCAGGTCAGGTGAGGTTGGGAAACATGCACCGGTACACCATGTTGCTGCACCCATCACACAACAAAACACCTCAGGATCCCGGTTGCCAACCCCCAAGGCAGACACACAGCCCAGTCCCACCCTCTTGAAATAACCATCTATCTGCCGCAGTCAGGTGTTACATTGGCATTCCCTTGGCCTGGTGCAGCCACTAAGGTCTTCAGCCACATCACCCTCAGGAAATCGCGCCACATGGCTGTTGTGCCATAATTGATGCTCCCTCACAATGCAGGTAATTTGTCTCATTTGGGACTGTGAGCAACAACTTATTTGACACAAACCAGTCGTACCCAAGGATTCTCTGAAGAGGCACAGTACTGAAGGAGTCCAGTCTTCATCTCAGGTCACAGGACAGCATCAATGTCTCTCAGCCATATACTAAAACTGGAAGCACCAGGACTCTAAAGACTTGGACCTTCGTCCTTTTGAAAAGCGACCTCTTCATTTCCCATGCTCCCCCAATCCATCTAATGATTTCATAGGAAGAGTCACCAGAAACTTGAATGTCGTTGTCATGGTAAGTAAACCTCTCAACAGGACCATTTCATCACCTGCCCTGACTGTGACTCACCAAGAATCAGATTCGGATGTGCGTAATGTTTTGGTTACTCTGTAAGCAGGACAAGGGTCACTAGACTATAGATGGTGTGTGACTTACTCACAGATTCCTCTAACAAACGCCTCCTTATCTGCTCTCAGAGCCCTCGCTGCCATCCTTCTCAGTTCCCAGTACAGATTGGAGTAGCCATCAAACCATACAATGCGACTCCTCTCAATGATATCCAGGATGCCCTGCAACATGAAATACCACATTCTGGGAACACCGGCAACACCAACACAGCACTCAGCAACCTTCAGGGTCTTGTCACAGAAGGACTCCCACATCACATTAGGATTGGCAGTCTCAGCCAAATCTGCAACTTCTTCACACAAACTGCATACAGTATTAGAAGGAGGACCGTTTTACTCCATCAATAAGACAAGGTTGTTTCATCGAAAAATGTGTTAACTTTATATTTTTATTTCAGCAGATGATAGCCCAATTTGTCATGTCCACATTTGAAGCTGAGCTCATTTTAGCAATTCATAATTAATATGGCCCACATCTGGATCAGATAAAACATCTGATAAAAAGACACCATATAGTATTCCAAATGCTGATTTTTGTATTTTGGCCAGATCTGCCATAGAGTCACTTTGGTACTGTAATGGATATGTGGCAGAATTGGTCCTGATTTTATCCAAATTGTTTGTACTTGGTCCAGCTCTGAGCTGAATCTTGCCCAAGTAGATACATAGTGCTGAACTGTGCTGGATTTGGGTGGTTGTGTTAAAAGATGCTGGACATGGTCTGTGTGCCATCTCTGTGCCAGATGATAGCATATGCAGGCCCTATCTGGAACAGTGCCCATTTTTTTGTTAAAAATTTTTTTGCTAAGGTTCCTGGATTGAAGAACATGTTTTGCAAAGCGCTGTCAATTTTTTGAGTGGGGAGCAGAAAATGCATTGTTAACCTCAAATGCAAATAATTCAAATCTCAGTAAAATACATTCTGTACCTTATGACAGGAGCAGTATACATTGAATATTGTGAATTATTATTATTATTACTAGCCATCCCCCGTGGCTCTGCCCGTGTAGTAATGAAACAGGACAGTGAGGAGGGCCCAGCCTGGCTCCCCACTCCTGACGTCATGCTTCCCCCTCCCCTCAGCCCACATCTTCTGTCTTGGATTAGCGCAAATATATCGCTCCTGCAAACGAATTATGATTCTTAACACCATGAGAGAAGTTGCAATATCATCCAGAATGTTCAAGCAACTTATAGAAAAAAAACCGATCTAAATCCGTTAAGTAATTCTCTCGTAAAAAGCGAACAGACATACAGACAGACAGACATTGGATTTTATATATATAGAGATTAATCAGTGAACACCAAAAAACATTGACACTTGGAAATACAGCTTAACAGAATAACAAAAAATAAACAACAAAACAAAAACGTTTATTCAAAAGAAAAAATAACATATTCACATTATTTTACAAAATTAAAGTAGCACTAAAGGCACAAAATGCATTCAGTAAGTAACACATAAAAGTTGAGTGCAGTAAGGCACAATTTTATTATAACCCCAGAGGAGCCACACAATGAGAATCTTAAAGCTATTATATTTAGTTATACTTCAGGAAACACTGTAATCAAAGTTCAATTAAATTTGTGACATTTTTTAAATAATGGATGTCTACATTTTAAACCTCAAAAACCTACAAGTCAAAATAGGCGTGATATAAAATAAAATAAAACAGTATTTAAATAGAAATCGTCTATTTACCATGTACACGATTTACAAGTTAAGAAACACATTTCAAAGAATAACTGAAATTGTCATATTTAGCATTATTATACATATCTAAAAACACAATATGCCATTTTTGGTGTTCTTGTCAACAAAATACTCCACTTTTTCTATACTGTTTCTGTGCAAGCTTAACTTTTGCCCATATAGCGTAAATCATTCAAGATTTGCAATTTTGTTAAAATATAAACATATTTTGACATATTATAGGTAGGCTCCCTTTATGTTTTGGGTTTAATTGATTTCAAAAGTAAAACTATTTTTATGATTATGGATGTGATTTACTGTAATATATTTATACTACCATACACATCCATTTCAGAAGACAAAAATGTATGTCATTTTGAAATTTTATTAGATCATAAAATAAATTTGGAAGTGGTCAATTACATATAATAATGTACACCAAGGCCACAGTGTTTTAAAGAGCAAATGGGCATTATGTTTGATGTCTACTTTCACAGTTAAAATTAAACAGAATGATTAACTCGTCCACTCATTTTTCAGTAATCCGTAACAAGTTGTTAAATACATATATACATATACATGTGAAGTAGGGGATGAATAATCTGAAAAGAAAATAAAAGTCTGAATTTAAAAATAAAAATTTTTAATTAACAGAATTTCCTATGCATGAAAAGACTGTATGTGGATTTTAACTTGGATGTAATTTTAATATTTCCTTCAAATTGTCTTCTTCTGAGTGAAGTCCAGTCATCAGCAGCGTGTGTTAGTTAAATCTGTAACAGCAATCATTAGCTTTTTGTTACTTCAAATGGTACTGCACCTGAAAAAAAATACACTCATGAAGTGCATGTAGTAACACTGTAGAGTATTAATTTATTTTTATTAATACTAATAATCGACCTTCCCATTTTTAATGCAATTCAATACGTAAGTAATCGGTTAGCCAGAGCTTATCTCTGCAGAAATGAGCCACAAGACAGAAGCAAAATTTTTAAAGGACATGGCAGGACAGACAAATACGATTAAGTTGAATTTAGAGCTACCAGTAGATGGTGGTTTTGAATGTGAAAAACAGAGTACTCAAGGAAGGTGTTACAGTCCAAAAGTATAATTGCATATTTTAGGTCATTTTTTATTTTGTTTTTATTCGTTTTTCTGACTGTTCTACACAGTGCCATCCCTAGTCAAACTGGGGCTTCAAGTGGAATGTTCTTGTCAACCGCACCCTACTCTGAATCCACTACATTAGTGTTTCTTGTAACAGCTTTAATTTGAACAATTAATATAAAAATAAGCCACTAACGGCATACTGCACGGTAACATGCAGTGAACACACTTGACTTATAGTTTTCATACTCTTTCCCTGTATGTTCACCATTCATTTGCTCAGAGGTTGATGCACTTGCTGCTTTGTGTGCAGCTCTTGTTTTCTCCACCCTAGTGGCCCGCTTCTTCTCTTCTTCTGTTGGCATCTTTTCACGTTAAAACTGATTAAGTCAGTATTTGTGTTGCAATTACTTAGTACGTTTTTCTTAATTTTTTGCTTAAGCTGGCACTTAAGTGTTCAATCTGCCTCAAGAATGATTTAGGATATGAAAAGATAGAGGAAGTGACGACAAAGGTGGTAGGGATGAGAACGGCGCCCATACGCTTGCGCTGCACGGCCGCACTGCTGCACACTGCCAAGAGTTGATTCTACAATAAAATAAAATAAAAACAAAAAGAGGAATAAAAATCATCACCCCGAAAGCGTACAGTAGAGGTCACGTATTATATGTGTACCAAATTTCAGGTCAATAGTTTAAACGGTTTGTGAGCTACAGTTGATTTAAAATCCTGGACAGACAAAAGGACAGCAACAGTAGTGTATTATATATATATATATATATATATATATATATATATATATATATATAT